>VOQZ01001019.1:0-86202 GCA_008079305.1 Phytophthora palmivora | reverse complement strand
GATCACCAACGTGAGCGATAAGGCGATCAATTGCAAGAAGATGTGAGAGTTGGGATCTGGCTATCGGGTGATCACATTCCCCGGATGCCAGGATTTGTCTCGGTGGGGTCCGTCGGTATATGGAGTGGCAAAATCTGGCTCTGCTGAAGCCACGGTGGAGGAAGATCCGAGCATGATGAGATCTTGATGGAATCAACAGAGCCGATGGTGGATCGACCTTCCTACCCAGCACCTCGTGGTATCCTGAAACGACCCGAGATCTCGCAGATACAGCAAAACCAGTGTTGACGACCGAAGGTCAAACATCAGCGGGAATAGATCCGCAGGATCAGACCCTGATCCAACCGATAGAGACCGAGGTGACAAACCAAAATATGGATCAGGTAAAGGCGGACGATTTGGATCCAGTGACTGGAGGATCAGCTGAAAGAGATCCACCCGGACAGTTATCTACCCCGATACAGGAGGCGTCCCCAGAGGATCGAAGAAATTCCCCAGATCCAGAGCCGGATCCGGAGGTACATTACCATGAAGGTAATGATCTGTATGCGGAAGATGTAGATCAAGAGATGGCGATCCTTCCAGAGATCAACCCTACCACGGATGAGGTGAAGATTGAGGATATCCAAGTTGGAGATCCGGGGATCCAGACTACGGCGGAGATCGAACGATTACGTCAGAAGATCTGGAACTATCGACATCTTCTCATCGGAAAGGGAAATGCTCTACCGCCGGCCGCAAGAGGTGTGGTGTGCGATATCGATGTGGGAGACGCTAGGCCAATCGCCCAACGAGTGAGGAAGATCGCCCCTCGATTCCGCGAGAAGTTATCAGATCTGATCAAGGGATTATTATCAGCTAAGATGATCAGTTATTCCAGATCACCCTGGCCTCACCGATCGTGGTGATCGTGAAGAAAAATGGGGTGGACATCAGGCTGTGTATTGATTATCGCCTAGTCAATAGTCTTACTCAACTGATGGTCTACCCTATGCCCCTGATCAACGATCTTCTGGAGGATCTGGATAAAGTCCTGTGGTATTGCTCTTTAGATATGGCCAGTGGATTCTGGGTGGTGACATGACAGATCGAGCTCGAGCGATCTCAGCTTTCGTTACCCCATTCGGACTATTCGAATGGAATCGTATGCCGTTCGGCTTGAAGAATGCGCCGCAGATCTACCAACGTCTGATCGACAACGCCTTGTATGGATTCACCCGGATCCCGCCTCCTGGATCAGATCCAAGATCCACAGATGTGTTTGAAGTGGGAGAGGCCGATGATCCAGACAAGCCATCAGTGATCGGACGCAGATCGTATATCGATGACATCCTCATACCAGCGGGTAGCTGGGATCAACTATGTGATCGAGTGGACGCCCTACTGGAGGCGTGTGATAAATGGAACCTGTCGATCAGTGTGGTGAAGAGTTTCTGGGGTATGAATAAGTGGAATATCTGGGTTATCGCGTTTCAAAAAGTGGACTGGAGGCGAATCCCAAGGATCTAGCGGCATTAACGGATCTAGCGTTTCCTGGATCGCTGAGATCGATGCAATCTTTTCTGGGCAGCTTGAATTATTACAGTCGATTTATCGAAGACTATGCTATCTACGCAGCCGTGCTGTACGAGTTGAGGGAGGTCGACTTCGCCGCAATGTCCAAGGATGATGTGCGGATCCAGATCAAGCGAAGTATGGAACATAAAGGGTTGGATCAACTAGATCTGAAGGAAGATCCTGGATCGGACCTGGCATTAAAGCCTACGGGGCCGTCGGATCCAGGAGAACTAGATGGAGTCAAGATGGATCCACGATGGATTCGTGCTCATCGGGCCTTCGAGACACTCAAATCGAAGATCGCATCCACTCCGATCCTACGCCATTTTGATATGGATCGGGAACCCGTGGTGATCGTATATGCGAGTGATTGGGCGATCTCGGCAGCTCTCGTGCAAGAGTACGACCAGATCTACTACCCGATCACCTTCGTGAGCCGGACGTTGAAGTCGAACGAGCTGAATTACAGCCCAGTGGAGAAAGAAGTGTTGGCGCTGCTAAGGATCCTGGATCTCGGATATAACATGTTGGTGGGACGCCGGATCCGGGTGTTGACTAGACACTCCACGTTGGCCTGGTTATTTAGATCGACCGGATTACAAGGGCGATTAGGCCAATGGGCGTCACTGCTATCACCGTGGACATTAGAGATTGTGAAGTGCGTTAAAGGAGAAGAAGAGATCTAGGGGTGATTGCGGCTAGTATCACGCCCAGATCCATGGTGGATGAAGCGTTGATCCAGATCTCGCCCAAGAAAGAGCCACGACGGAAGATCCAAGCTCCAATTCCTGTGATCCAAGCGGATGAGGAGCTGTATGTAGTCAGTTTCGATGGATCAGCCCGCGTGAAGCGTGGAGGTGGCGCATACAGTGCGATCTTGTGGAAGTTGCCTGAATGGACGGTGATCCAGGCCAGATCGGCCTATGCGGAAGATCTTACCGTCAACGAGCTGAATATCATGGGCTGTTACTATGTCTGGATCTGTTGAGTACCGTGGATCGCAAACGAGTGGTGTTCTGCGGTGACTCTAATCTGGTGATCCGACAAGTCAGGGGTGAGATCGAGTGTAAAGCACCCGGTCTGACTTTACTCAAGCAAAGGGCTTTAGATCGTCTGAGGGACTGGCCAGATCACGAACTTGTGCATGTGAAACGAGATTGGAACGGCAGTGCGGACAGTTTGGCTAGTGCAGCGCTACAACGACAAGGTGGAGTGGAGATCGAGCTGGATGAGGATAAACAGGATCTGATTACGTTGAACAGATTGGACGAGGTATTGGTAGTCAAGAGGACGGATCAGGCAGCCCAGATCACGGCGGTAGTGACACGATCAGGCTCGCGATCTACGACGCAATCGACTTCGGATCCGCGATCATTACGGGAGGAAATAGTTCGAGATCTCAGGATCGATCGGATCCGACAAGCCCAAGACGAGGAGGCGTGGATCTCGGGATTAAAGAAGTATCTGAATGGAGATCTACAGGATCTGACTCAGCAAGAAGCCAAATCATATGCTAATCTAGCAGCCGATTACGACTTAGATCACCACGATCTACTGTTCTACTGCCCTTCTACAAGACCGACGGATGCAGATCGAGACAAGCTGATGCGACTAGTGATCCCGGAGACTTTATATCAAGACATACTACATCACTACCATGTGAGCCTAGAAGGCGGACACCAAGGGATCGGTCGGACTTATCAGCGGATCCGAGAGCATTTCCACTGGAGAGGCCTGTATAAGAGCGTTCAAAGATACGTGGGCGAATGTGTGGACTGTGAGACCGGTAAGAGTAAACCTCGGATCCAAGGAGAGTCGCCAGGCAACCTTCAGGCAACATATCCGTTCCAGATCATAGCTATGGATCATATCCCGTCGTTGCCCAGATCACATAAAGGGAATACGGAATTGTTGATCTTCGAAGATCTATTCTCTGGATATGTGATCGCGAAAGCCAGCTCATCAAGGACTGCTCAGACTGTCGCCGAATCATACGAGGAATGTGTCTTCCGACGATTTGGGGCCAGCGAAGCGATAAGGCATGATCGTGAACCAGGGTTTATGTCCGACTTTTTCCGAGCGTTTAATAAGATCTTGGGTCAACGTCAACGTGCCACGATGGCATATCGGCCCCAAGCTAACGGATCTGCAGAGCGCATGGTCCAAACTACCACTCGGGCGATTAAGATGTATGTGCAGGATCTGGATCAACGAGATTGGGACGAGTATGCCGAGAGGATCCCTTTCGCGATCAACACCGCACATGATCGGATCCGAGGAGAAACACCTTTTTATATGGTACATGGGTGGGATCCTAGATCCACATTAGAAGCGGTGATCCCGGTGGGAAGTACGCGAAGACATGATCGGGACCCGCGGCGATGGAGGTATCAGATCCAGCGGTATTATCAACAGGTTCGGGAACAGGTTAATCAACGACTGCGAGAGGCGATCTCAGATCGAGCGGATCTACACAACCAGGAGATCCGCCCGCATCAGATCGAAGTCGGATCTCGAGTGTGGTTATATCTCGATCGAGTGAAGGAGGGATATGCTAAGAAGTTGGCACACTTGTGGCATGGACCATTCCGGGTTATAGAGAAAGTTGGAGAACATGCGGTGAAGTTGGAGATCGCCGGATCCGGATATCATATTTTCCCTATGGTACATGTGAACAAGTTGAAGCTCGTGAAAGAATATCCAGATCGACCACTAATGCGGCTCAATGTGGAAAGTCAAGATCGTCTGGATTTTGATGAAGATCTATTACCAGGGGATAGCTGGATCCAAGATCGCGATCCCGATGAGTACGAAGTGGAACAGATCACAGATATGAGATCAGGAGAAGAACTAGATATGGGCGGATCTACCGAGAATTTCTCGTACACTGGCGAGGACATGACGATCCAACGTGGGTGGACGAAGCAGATCTCAACTGTGGCGCTCTGTTATATGAGTTTCTGCGAGATCGCACGAATCATAATCGATTCGGTGTGATGCAATCTCACGAGGAAGCGTGAGGTCGCAATCAACGACAACAAGCTGGTTGTTGTCGTGGTGAAATTGGTTGAAGGA
Source organism: Phytophthora palmivora (assembly GCA_008079305.1). Classification (NCBI taxonomy): domain Eukaryota; phylum Oomycota; class Peronosporomycetes; order Peronosporales; family Peronosporaceae; genus Phytophthora; species Phytophthora palmivora. The sequence goes on along the minus strand of VOQZ01001019.1, from coordinate 81,570 downwards.
TCTACATGAGGGATGTAGATCGGAGGAATGGGTATACATATATACATGTGGAATATGGTGATGATGGAAGATCAAGTCTCGGGAACTAGAGATCCTAGCTGATCGAAGTCAGTTATGACCCTATGAGAATGGATCGAGGTAAATGGGAAGCAGGCAAGTAGAGATCAGCGGACATATATTGAAGGATGTTATGAAAAGATATAAATCACTTACGAGAACTAATCACTACGATCTAGCTACTGGTCGGTGGTTGCGCTACTTGGAGACCGAAGAACTTATGATCCAGACGAGGGAGATGGCGCGCTGGGTGATCTGCAGTATGATCACGATAATGGTTGCGCCAAGGATCCGCCGTGTCGGCCTCCACTAACGCCTCCAACAGATCAGTGGGTTCCCGACGATTGAGCTGCGGATAGGCCAGATTGGCACGTCTGGCTTCGATCCCGGGATACCAGGCTACCTCGTCAGTCCGCTTGGGGAAGTGGAGGAAGAATGGATCCAGGAGTAGATCCAGATCACACCACCCCTCGATCATGGCCTGGATCAGCGTAAGCAACATGCGCTTCCACCTATTGCCTGCGTGGGATCTACGATTGTTACGCTGTTTAGCGAAAGATCCCAGCCACGGCGATTGCGTGATCATGGTCGCAGTGATCGGGAACTTGTGTGTCGATTCCCAGTACGCGATCAGCTCCGAAGCCTCGAAATCACGGTACTGTCGGATGAAGATCCCAAGTCGGCCACCAACATCGGCCTCGAAGGAGATCGGAGGCAGGGTGTTCCGGATCACCTGCCAAGGCTCCGCCGCTTGTAGTGCTTCACGTTGGCTTCTGTGATCAGATGACCACAGAAAGCTGGGGCCGTCGGGGATGTGTAGATCGTCGGCCGATGGGGGAAGATCCAGTCGGGCCGGAATGGTAAGATCGGGAACAGGAAGTTCACGGTCATGGCGATCAAGGTTTGATTTGCCAACCGGGACTCAATCCATGGATCTATGTCGGCGGCAGCCATGACTCGGACGATCCGCCGACCGGGAATACAACGACTCTCAGGGAATGGAACCTGAGGGACGAAGGTGATCCGGGGTGACCGATGTCCAGGGGGCGGATTGGCCGGACCAGATCCGCCTATAGGACCAGGTCCGTTGCCCTGATCTCCGGATCCAGCATCAGAGTTCGAATCACCGGATCCACCAGGAGATCCGCCGGATCCGGCTGCAGATCGGCGTTGGGGAGACGCATGATCTCGACGGCGGGCTTCAGATCGGGATTGGGAAATGGCCATCAATGTTTGAGCCTCATAGAGGTCATCGGCCACTTCCGCGTTCTCCTCCTCCTCCTCCTCCTCCTCATCGGATCCGGATCCGACCTCAATCACGTCGCCGGATGATTGACTAGGTCCAGCACCTTTGGAGGGCGGGGTTGAGGCTTGATCTGGGGAAGGCGATCTTCCTCCGGTAGATCCTCCACCCAGATCAAACTCGGATTCGTCCTCTTCATCCATGGGCTCATCCTCCGCCTCGAGAGGAACGGATCGCTTCTTCTGAGGCCGCGAAGGGGAAGGCGAGTTGGATCTGCTGCGAGATCGCTTGGATTTGGAGGTGTCGACGTCCTGATCCTCGCTACCGGAAGTCTCCGCAGAAGGAGAGCGTGGGATCCCTCCCGCGGGTTGATCCGTGTCGGATCCAGGATCCAGACGCAATTGAGTCTGAGGGGGAGGCGCCCCGATTGTGGCCGAGATGGACGCGAGGCGCTGGAAGGCAGCAGTGTATTCATGACGGAGGGCATCCCGTTCGCGGACCACCTTGCCTAGATCTCGGGAAAGCGTACGGATCTGAGCCTGATTCTCAGTGATAGTACGCTCCCGATCTGCATAGGCCTTCTGGGCTACCTCGACATCATGACGTGCACGGGTCAGATCACCCTCCAGCGTCTGCAGCCGGTCCGTATCCGAAGCCGATCTAGCCCGATGGGCTGCCAGATCCGATTGCAATAACCCCAGAGTCCGTTGCGCTGACAAGATCTCAGCATCCCGCGCATGGATCTGAGCTTGCAAAGAGTCGCGCTCCCGAACGATCTGGTCGAGATCGGCTTGGGTGGGTCCCGTGGGTAGGAGATCCGCCTGCCGAGACTGGGGATCAAGACCCGAAGATCCGCGATCAGTGCCATTGGATCGAGATAGAAGTAGCTCTGCTTCGACACGATCCAGTTCAGATCGGGTCCTGCGCAGACTTTTTTCCGTCGCAGATAAGGTGGACTCGGCATCCTCCCGCTCTCGATCCAGATCGCGGTTGGCTTGTTGGAGATACAGAATCTCTCCACCTGCCTGTGTCATCTCTGAGGCGAGATGGTGGATAGTAGACTCCAGATTGCCACGATCGCGAGCCAGATCGTCGATGTGAGCCTCTAGGTGACGGATCTCGTCAATCCGCCGATCGAGACCGTGATTGAGGTCGGCGATCTGGGCTTCCAAGGCCGAGATCTCGGGCGCCTCGGATTGTGGCTCCATGCTGACAACGCGATCAGATTCCAGCGAAGCTTGAAGGTTGTCGCGCTCCTCTCGGAGGCGACTAACCTCGGACCGATAGTGCCCGATCTCGCGACCCTGATTGGCACACATCATCTCGAGAGACTCGAGAGAGCAGATATGTTCACGATTCAGATCCGTGGCTTCATCTGCTCGACGAGTGGCTTGCCGGAGCTCATTGCTTAAATGCAATACTCGACGGCGTAGGGTGGCGATGGATCGACGGTGATCCTCAGACGTGTCACCGGTTAGGTCGCCGATCTTCGATCGAGGTGAAGGAGGATCGTGGTGGCCAGATCCATGTTGTGATCCATCGTGGCCGCGATCCGACATGGTTGGCTGAAGAGGTGGAGAGACTTGAACTTGGCGAGGTGATTTGAAGAATGGACGCAGTGAAGTTGATATGCAACTACAACTGACGACCAGGAGGCGGCTGTGGTGAAGTGGATTAAAAGATTTGGCATTGGAATATCCAGGAAAGATCCGATTTGGACGTGATCGGACCTGACGTGAAGTGATTGGAGTAGATGACGAGCTGATGTGGGTGGATCTGGTTGTGGATCCAGTTGATGGATAAGATTGATGGAGATTAGTGACACGTTGGGTGGGACGTGATAGATGTATTGGCATACGATCTATGCATGTATCCAGATCCGAAGAGCTGGGAAGATCTCGTACGGATATGGATGATGTGGGACTTGCATGATTGTAATATGGGTGCAACCGTATGTCTATATACACTGTGGAAATCGGAGATCTAAGCCTAGATGTCCAGGTCTAGGCTATAATCTACATCCGTGAAGACCAGATCGGTTCGCATATGCGGGTCCATGCAGGGAACTTGGATCAAGGCTCCTGGACCTAGATCCATAAGCGGATCCGAGGGATCCGGGATCTAGGGATATTATGGCAAAGCGGGGCGATGATTGGGGGATTAACGGCATGGAATAAGCTCGGATATGTTATGATTACGATTATCACGAAGTATTACCACTGGATCATGTATGGAAACCCTAGATCAAGGAGATCAAGGAGATCTAGCCGATCTGGAATTGGATCAGCATGATCTAGCCTTATTAAGGCATGATCTGACTCGGGAGACGTGTGATCTGGACATTATGGTGGATGATTACGATATTGGAAAAAGGAGAAGGCCAGATCACAACATTGCGACTAGTGATCTAATGTTTATGGTTCAGTTCCAGGGTGATCTGCAAAGATGTCGACTGCTATGATGGTGAGGACAGGAAAGGACAAGAATCAGGATAGCGTAATCAGTCGATGTGTCGTTAAGGATAGGATACAGGATGGGATAGGTCTTAACATTAAATCAGAACCGAATTTGCATCGTACGACACAAGTGCTTCGCTACGCGCCTGGAAACGGGAACTACATTGGCCCTACGGTATTAATAGCAATTTAGGTGTATAGATCTAGGGTGGTTGATAATATCTAGATAATATATTGGCTAGATCCAACCTCCTAGTATCTTACCCTCAGTGCAGATCCAAGATCCCGGTATTAATGGCTTAGCCGGTAGATCTTCGGTTTCTCAAGTATCAAGATCGCGCTATAGGAAGCGCCAAGCAATCAAAGGACCCCGTGTAAAGGGAAAGCTACTACAAAGGAATTACTACAAGGCCGGATCCAGATCTCGGTCGCCGGATCCAAGCTTGATCTAATCGCTTGGACTCCGGATCTACTACTGGCGAGTGGTGTGAAGACTTCCACGCTACTCTACGACCCCAACGTCACGCCAAGACGTTCAACCAACACCGATCGAGCAACTTAGCAGTCACCAAGAGAGGAAGATCCAGCCCAACCGACGGGTACACAAGGTGAGCAAGTTCAGCAGATCACGGATCATCGGAGGACCCCCTTCGTTAGTCGGTGTCCGGGCATTGGTGGGAAGTTGGATCTAGCGATCTCGCAGATTTTGCTGATCCCGCTACACCACATCGCCCTCCAAGAGGAGTACAGCCACCGACAGGCTCGTACTCCTACGCCGGTGTGGCAAGGCCACAATGCGTCGTCAGGTGCAGTGCAAGGAGCTCCAGCAGCTGGAGCTAGCACCGGGCCGGTACCCATGGAACTGGGTACGGCCGTACCGAGCTCCATCCGTTGCTACGGATGCGGGAAGCTCGGGCACATACAACGTGCCTGCCCTGCGGGAGGGCAAAGGAAGTTCCCTTCCGAACCTAGGGGCTCGAGGGGCCCGTGGCAGAAGCCGCGACCCAAGAGCCAGGGGAACTGGGGTCACCAGTAGGGGCGGGGCGCCCTACTGGGGAAGATCTAAGTCCCCATGGTAGGAGTGCGGACGGCGCACGCCATGGAGGCTGAATCACTGAGAGCCTGGGTGCTCTCGAGACGAGGAAGAGCAGCGGCGGACTGCTCATGGTACACGCGAGTGTACGGGGATATGAGATCCCTTCAGAGTCTTGATTGACTCTGTTGCGTCGACGAACTTTGCTCGACGCCAGACGGTCGCGCGGAATGGCGACAAGTATGCCGATGCTTTGCGAGAAAGCAAAGGCAGGGGTCAGGTCTCGGTGAGACTGGCCGATGGTACGGTGGTTAACGTACCTGGGGTCCGTATGGACCTGGCTGTAAAGTTTGAAGACTTTGACAGCACGGAGTCGTTCCTTATCCTAGACATGGACAAGTACGACTTGATCCTGGGCATGCCGTGGCTCGGAAAGCACGAGCCCTGGATCGATTGGCTCGGCAAAGCCATTGGGGCTAGCCGGCCCGCAGTCTCCGACAGAGCTTTGGTGAGTAATGTTCCACCTCTGTTCGGGACTGGGGCGCCAGAGATGGTCGCCATGGCGCTGATGCGCCCGAAGAAGTACTGGGAGTCACGGACTCCAACGAAGATGTTGCGATGAGCCCCGCAACCGGTCATGAGACCAAAGCTCATTGCTAAGCGTGTGGGATTGCCACGACGGCAAGTCCCAACGCTGAGAGTCGTCGCGCCGTATGGGCTTCGACTGTGGCAGTACTGGACGGCACTGACCAGGCGGGTAACGTAGTCCGCAAACAGCAGAGGCTGCTGAGGAGGACGCTGAGGGCGCCTCCGGCGTGGGTAACATAGTTACACGCAAGGTCAAAGAGACCGAGAAGATGAACGAGAGCGCAGCGTGCGTCTCTAGCGTGGATAACAGAGTTCCACGCGGGGTCAAGAAGACCAGTACGAGTGCGGAGATGCTGTTGAGCACCTCCCGTGTGGATAACCAAGTACCACACTCTGAGTCTGAGACTCCACCGGCACGGCCGGTCGAAGAACAATACCATGTCTTCGACGGCGTGTCTGGTCGTCAAATGAGGGCAGGTGCCGTCCATCTGGAGGCACTGCCAGAGGTGTCAGCACTGCTGAACCTCGAGGAATTGTCCATGAAGGACTTCCTGGCCGAGTTGAAGGTCGGAGAGATTGCGGAGATGGTGCTTCTGAAGCCGGAGACCTCTCCTGAAGATTTGAACTCTTCCTCCGTAATGGACGAGGATGTCCTGGAGGGGTTCACGAAGCTGCGCGCAACGCGCTTGGGTTCTGAGATTCTCAAGAACCTGGAGGATCCAGTGTATCCTCTTGTGAAAGAGTACTCGGATGTGGTGTCGAAGCACCCACCATCCCAACTCCCGCCGGATCGGGGAGTTCGGCACGAGATTGACCTCGTGCCTGGCACAAAGTATTGTGTCACGAGGCAGTGGCCTCTACCTCGCGAGCAGTGCGAGGTCATAGATGCCTTCTTCGCCGAAAAGGCGAAGTCGGGCATGGTGCGGGAGTCAAAGTCCCCGCACTCGACACCGACCTTCTGCGTTCGTAAACCGAACGGGAAGTGGTGTCTGGTTCACGCTTACAACAAGCTGAACAATGCGACGGTACCGGCACAGACGCCGATCCCTCGCAAGGATGTGTTGCTGAACAACATGTCGGGCTGTACGCTGTACAGTGCCCTGGATCTGGTAGACGGATACTACCAGATCCTGATGCGGGAGAGTGACATTCCTCTCACCGCAGTGAGCACCCCGAGCGGGATGCTCTGGAAGTGGCTAGTGATGCCACAAGGGCTATCAAATGCCCCAGCGACGTTCAATCGCTTGGTCACACAATTGTTTAGACCATTGCGTACGTTCGCTCAGACGTACTTCGACGATATATTCGTCCATAGCCGTGCCGAAGGCGGCCAGACGGCTTTGGAGGTGCATTTGAAGCACCTCCGTCGAGTGTTTGAGGTCATGAGAGCTAACAAGCTCTATGCCAACATCGACAAGTGCGTCTTTGCAGCTGAGGAGATGAAAGTCCTCGGCTGCTTTGTCAGCAGGGTCGGCGTACGCGCCGATCCAGGGAAGGTCAAGGCCATAGCGGCTTGGCCAACCCCGAGGTCGCAGAAGGACCTCCGGAAGTGGTTGGGCTTAGCCAACTATCTTCATAAGTACAGCGCAGGGTACGCTGAACTAGCTCGACCCTTGTCGGACCTCTTAAAGAAAGATGCCGACTGGGTCTGGGAGCGACAGCACCAGGATGCTTTCGACAGCATCAAGGCGAGCTTATAGCAAGCGCCAGTCCTGTCCTTGCCGGACGAAAACAAATCATTAAGCGTCGTCTGTGACGCTTCTGACTACGCAATAGGCTGTGCTCTGTTGAAGAAGGACAGTGAAGGACGCGAACGCGTCATCACCTTCCGGTCTAGGCAGCTCAAAGCTGCCGAACGAAATTAACCCGTTCGTGACAAGGAGCTACTTGCAATGAAGTACGCTCTTGTCAAGTTTAGAGTTCACCTCTTGGGCAGGAGGCCCTTTGTGATCTATACTGATCACGCGTCCTTGCGGACTGCCACCAACTCGCCGCATCTGTCGCAGCGGATGGCGAGGTGGCTGTCATTCTTCGCGGAATACTACTTCCGCGTTGAATACAAGCCGGGCAAGCTCAACGTGCTTGCCGATGCATTGTCGCGTCGACCTGACTATGAGCTAGCTCATGTCAGTCGGGTCACGACAGTTCTATATGATCGGATACGCTTGGCGTATCAGGAGGACGAGAACTACACACCACTGGTGCAGTTCTTGTCCGATGGCAAGGACGCCAAAGTCGATAGGTTCTCGCCTCGATAGCGGGCACAGCTCCATCGCTATAAGCTAGCCGATGGGTTACTCCACTACAGAGTAGACCCTAGCGATCCTCCTCGGGTTGTCGTTCCAAACGACGAGGATCTGAAGTATGACATACTTCTGGAGGCGCATGATGCGCCGATGAGTGGCCGCCTTGGCCGAGAGAAGACCTACCAAGCGGTCTCTCAGACATTTTGGTGGCCTCGCATGTATAAGTGGGTGGCACACTATGTCAAGACATGTGAAACATGTCAGAGGGTGAAGCCTTCGGGCCACGCCTCGGCTCCACTGCAGAGCCTACCTGTACCAGCGGACTGCTGGAAGTCGATGAGTCTCGACTTCGTCTTCGGCCTGCCAGCCGATGACAAGGGCAACACCGGCATATTGGTGTTTGTCTGCCGTTTGAGCAAGATGGTGCATCTTGCTCCGGTACGTGACAAGGTCACCGGGAAACAAGCTGCACAGCTGTTCCTAGATAGCGTGTTTCGCTATCATGGTCTACCAGAGACCATAGTCTCGGATAGAGACCCGCGTTTCACGGGTGCGTTTTGGGACACCCTGTTCCAATTGTTGGGAACTAAGTTGACGATGTCAACTGCGGACCATCCGCAGACGGATGGTCAGACGGAGCGCGTCAACCGCATGCTCGAAGATACTCTGCGCAGTATCTCTGCGGAAGCACCTCGATCCTGGTCGGATCAGCTTCCTATGGTTGAGTTTGCACTCAGCAATGCGGTGCACGCATCAACGGGGTTTACCCCGTTCTATTTGAATGGGTTACGACACCCCCAGGTGCCGCTAACCTTGCGGAGAGGCACCGTGACCTCCATCGTAAGTGGGGGAGAGGCTCGGAAAGCCTTTTCCTCCCAGGTCTCCGAGATCGAGCCAGAGTATCTAGGGAGACAGTTGCCGTCGTTTATAGACAACAGGCTGACGCTAATCAGCCGGGTTAGAGATGCAATGGCATCAGCCCAAGACAGACAAAAGGAGTACTCAGATAAACATGCAAGAGGAAACTTAAGTGTGTTTAAACAAGGTGAATTGGTGTTGTTAGACACTGAAAATCTACCTATAAACTTGGTTAGCTCCGTAGGGAGCAACAAGTTGAAGCACCGCTTCATTGGACCCTTCGCGGTCCTGGCCAGATATGACGCGGCGTATACCATTGACCTCCCAAAGTCAATGGCGACGCACCCGACGTTCTACGTGGGGCGTCTTAAGCGGTATCACGATCCGCTGGGTCTTCCTTCTCGGACGGAGGAAGACCAAGGTGAGAGCTCACCTCTTCGAAACGAGGCTGAGTCCTCTGGACAACCGGAGTTGCCGGTGTCGAAGCCTGTGAATAAAACGCAGGCTGGTACCCACGCGAGTCATACGACGGGTATGACGGTACCGAATGGGAAGAGCTTGGGTAAGAGCTATACCCATAAGCCGAGTGGTACGAATACCCCTGCGGCTCATAAGAGGGCATACGACCATGCACCTCATGGCTTAGAGCGTCTAAGCCTCGACGGAGCTCCTTCAAAGCAGCAGCCGGAGCTCGGCGGTCAACGCGCCCATGGAGCTCATGAGTTTCACGACCAAGAGTGTCCAAGTCTTGGCGAAGGACCTCAAGGGTCCCCGGCTTGCCAGCCTGAGAGGCAGCCTGACCACCAGGTCCAAGCCCAAGGGCTATCTCGATCGCGTAAACACGATCTCGAAGCTGACGGACCTCGTCGCTTAATAGGGACCCCACAGAGTCCCGACCCGAAGATGAGGGTCCAGAAGGATACGGCTGAGAAGGATCCTCGTACTCAAACGCGTGCGAGAGCTCCTGCTGCCCTCCTTGATCGGAACGGCGGCGCTCTGGGAAGCGCCAGCTGCTAGTGAAGTGGCGGGGTTACCACTCGTCACAGAACTCGTGGGAGCCAGAAGACCGGCTCCGGGTTGACCGCCCGAAGGCTGTTGAGATTTGGGATCTGCAACAGCCGGGGCGTAAGTAGTCCGCGGCTTCTTAGCCGCCTTACGGTGTACAGTCCCTGGGTTGACGGAACCGTACCCGCGCTCATCTTGAGCGCTGGACTTAGACTGTTGTCTGAGTCCCTCCATGACGGAGTGGAGTTGCCGCTTAGCGATTAAGTGGGCAAACTCAATTCGAAGATCTCGCTGGTCCAAGACATAGGACAGCAGGCGATCTTCCCGGAGTTCTTTCAACTCCTGAACTGTAAAGTTCTTTAGAGAAACCCATCTCCAGAACAGGTCTTCTGCCTGGGTCTGGGTTGTGGTGTTCTCGGGCTGTACCCAAGGGTACCCCCAGATGGGGAAGAGCCCACCACGGTCTTCCGGTTTCTTCCGGAGACTTGTGAATTCCTTAAGAGGAATTCGGTGTGGCGCAAGTAGCACACACCTAGCGGCCTCGATGTCGTTGACAAAGAGTGGTTCATCTTGAACCAAGGCACGCTCATAGGCGCCACGCGAAGTGCGCCCATGGTTTAGACCACGAGGGGCCTTGAGGTGCTCCAAGAACATTGGAGACCCAGACCCCGTATCCGGTGGGTAGTATCCGTGGGGATACACCGGCGTGGGAGGCGCAGGAGCGCCTTGCAGTTGAGCAGCTTGATAGCGCTCCTGCAGCTCATCGAGATCATTGGAGATCTCTTGGGGCTCGGAGACAGCCCCCTCCTCTTCGTCTTCGTCTGAGGAGTCGAACAGGGATTTGAATCCCTTTGCGATGGAAGGCTCTGAAGTAGGAGAGCCAGGGGCTGAGCGCTTCTTAGCAGCAGCAGCACCCTCACCAGCCCGTTTTGGAGAAGCTGCTTTCGCAGCTTGGGCTCGGGCCTTACCTTCGGTTAAGGTAAGGTTCTTGGCAGGCGAGCTCGTCGAAGCTGCCTTTGCCTCAGATGATTCAGCATCATCAGCAGGAGCGTCCTGTGAAGGAGCGTCCTGTGAAGGAGCGTCCTGTGCAGGAGCGTCCTGTGAGGGAGCATCCTGAGAAGAAGTAGGATCCTTAGCGGATCCAGGAGAGTCCCCGTCAGACTCTGATCCCGTGATTATAGGGATGTTAAACTCGGGGACTCTGACCCAGGACTGTGGTCCCGATAGGCGAACCGAGGGTTCGGCCTATCATCGCGAACTCCCTTCTTGTCTGGCGGCAGCGGCCGTGCACTTGCTGCCTGCCTCGGAAGTCGCCTTGCGGACTTCCTTGCGCGCGGAGCGGCCTTGTCTTTCGACTTGGCCTTAGCAGTCTTCGACCTCGCGGTCTTAGACTTAGAAGGCGCCGAAGCGCCGCGGGTGCTTGCCTTCTTAGGCATCTTGAAGGAGGTTGACGTGGAAACCTCGGGGTGCCTAGAGCGCGCGAAAAGGCTGAATGAAAGCCTTAAAGCCACAACGGTGGCTCGTCGATGGGAATCGACAAGGACAGGAAAGAGAGCGGCGCTCTCTTCCTAGCTCCTCATTGGTTGGGGGTGTTTCCAACCTAAGTGGGGGAGGATGTAACGGGGTTACATGAAGGGGTACCCTAGAAAGGGTACTGCCCTTAGAAGTAGATATACTTCTGTGGGTATTTGTTTTAGATACTCTGTTGGAGTGGTGTGGACCACACTACTGCCACGTAGGTTAGGTGGCTGAGGGCCAACCAATAGCATTAAACCTACCTTTTATATGCATAATTAGGTTAAAGTATAGTTAATTAGGAGTTTGTATTACAGGCCAAATGGACCTAATTAACTATAAATAAATCAGTCTAAAATCTACTCTAAACTGGCTATTAAGTCCCCTCAGACCAGGGACTAGTGAACTGCCGTTCACTTAGAGTTTGTATACTCTTAATAGCACGCTTCCTCAAGCAAGGTGCTCGTGTGACCCCGTCACACGCCTCCTGAAGTGGCACATTGCAGATGTAACGGGCCTACATGAGGGATAATTGGGTACCGCCATCTGAAGTATGTACTCTGAAGTGTATCCAGTTAGGAGAACTTCTTCGTCAGTTATGACGGGGTCGCACTAGCACCTTGCTTAGAGGAAGGGTACTATCAAGCCGTTCACAAGTCCTGGTCGACTTAATAGCAAGAACTAGGCGACCCAGCGCGTAGCGGCGGTAGTTAATGCCTTATCCTGATCTCAATAAAAACGTTATATTGTCCACTAATCATGCAGAGTTTCCAACCCAACCCTGAACAATTACAGCTTGTATCATTGGTTGCGTAAACTTCGTTCCATTCGCGGCTGCGCGCTCGCTGCACAAATATATACCGCGCAGAAGTAGTCACCCTCGTTTCGCTCTCTCCACTATATGTGAGGTTGGGTGCCATGCTTAATTTAAATGCATCAGGGGTTGCTCTTAGTACCTGCTACACTGCTATATATACTATCAACCCTTTGTCACCGCATTGATAAATCGCAACATATCTATCTTCCGTCGTAAAACTTCGACATCGTTACAACTGCGCTAGTATAAACGTATATAGTAAGGGTTTTCAAAGTAGCGGCAGCTGATCCTGAATACCTAACATAATGGCATAACATGGCATATCAGCCAATCAGAAGCGTTTGCCATTATGCCTTTACGTTAGGTTTTCTTGACTCCCCTAGCGAGTCAAAAGCACCTAGAAACCAAAAGTTTCAAGAGTTTCCTTTTGATTTCCTCAGCAAGAAGTGCTCTTCTTACGCAACTCGCGACCGTGTCTTCACGCTGATGGCCTCCAAAGCGGCTGGACGACCGTGCACCTGCCATCGCTGGTCGCACCGTCGCCAAAGACGCCCTGTCAGTTGGGAGAAGGATGGAGTCGTTGGCGGTCCTTGCAGCGTCGACGTCATCTTGGACTGGATCACGAAGGACGAAAACCTTCAAAGGTGGCGCGGGGACACAGTGGGCGGGAAAACAAAGAAGGCACTAGCAATAGAGATTGTTGGCCTCATCAGGGAGGCTGGCATCGCTGGAAGGACGTACAAAGGTGAGGTGCTGCTCTTGTTGCCGAGGGATAAGAGGACTGCACTGGTTATCGCGGTGAAATGTTCCTAGGTGTATTACAAAAGATAAACAACATCCAGGACACGTATAATAAGGCAACAGACTTGAAAAGACAATCCGGTGAAGGCCTTCTGGATGCAGACGATGCCAAAAGTTTTCACGGTAAGATTAGCGAGTTCATCGACAACACTACTACATCTAACGTTTTTCTGGGTGCAGAAAACTCGTCAGTATCTGCAAGCATTGAGATGTACTTTACCCTGTGTTCCACAACCGAGCGTCAGTAAAGCCTATTGCTCCAACAGGGACATTCAAACCCCCACAGAGTTCCAGTGATCCTGTGCAACGTGGCGATTTGCAATGCAGCGAGCTAGAAAAGGGTGACGACGATTTTGATTTCCCGTTTGGTGACCACGAATATCCCAAGAGTGACGACGGCGACAGTATCAGCTTGCATCAGCGACTGTTACAGTGACCGCAGAGACCGACAAAGCTGCCCCCATTGCCAGTATTCAAGGTAGATGCGCTCCAGCTGGTATCGACATCGGCACTGACACGAGCTCCGAGGAAGCAGCTACCAATTCAGCGAATGCAGCCTCAAACCGAGATGAAAATGCTGATCATACATCCAGCGGGACCAAGAAAAATCACGGTAAGAGTGATGGCAGCAACTCCTCAAAATCCTAGCGCTCTAAGCCACTCACTCTCTCATCAAAGCCAACGAAAAAACGTAAAGGTTTGGACGATGTGATGTACGACTCGATCTGCGAGCGTACCGCGCTATCTCAGAGACGATCTTGCATAGAGCTAGCTCACGCAAAGGTGCAGTTTACACGAGATTTGCTGGACTTGGGTATTTACTCAACGGATGAGGTAAAGGCGATGGTTACAGCGCAGTTCGAGGATAAGTAAGCGTACTTTAGTTTTGATTTTTAAGTGCTAGCCATGTGATCTAGAAGGCTTTTCATTACGCGCAAGCGTTTTCGCTTGCCTTCAGTGTCTGCGTTCCTAATTAACGAGTTATCGAAGTTTCCGTCATCAACCAGATCTGGTAGCTCCTTCACCACAGGAATCCATCTATTAGGGTTGTCTGCTTCAGAGTCACCAACCCTTGGAACGTATAGCAGCAAGTTATGGAGCACCACACAAGCACGAATCCAAGCCACAATTCGTTCCCCATCTCGTTCATTGCGTAGGCGAAGACGTAGACGCTTCAAGCTAAAAAATCTGCCTTTCAAAATTCCGATGCAATGCTCATTCCACACACGAATTTGACTGAGTGCCTTGTTGAAATCGCCCTGTTCGCCTGTGAGATGACCATTTCTGGGCTTTTTGAAGACTGGAACAATTGCTGTATCAGGTACAAACCCCGAGTCTGCCAACAACTACTGATTGCCATGAAACATTTCGGTTTTGCACAACTGAAGTTCACAAGTTGCCATTAGTCTCGCGTCGTGACAGCAACCAGCCCAGCCTGTGTAGAGATATCGAATTCGCTTGTGATCATCGCATACGACAAGTCCGGCCATTCCGTAGCATCCCTTGCGGCTGTAGTAATCTGAACCATCGTGCTCTGGTTTAGTAGAGAACGGAAACGGTGTGCCATCAGCAAACCCGATGCACTGTCGAAATCCTGACAACTCTTCAATCCGAGCACTTATTTCCTCACGTTCGTAGACATCAGGCCACGAAACAACGTCAGCCTCGAGAGCAATCAGAGCCGTGATGCACCTATCAGTGAAAAGTTCTATTGTTCCTTCTGCGCAGCGAAAATGTCGTGCCAGTTTCCCGATAGAGGCGCCATTGCCATCGCAACCCAATCGGTACAAGGTGACCATGAGGTGACACCATACAGGTGTCTGGGATACGTTGGACTCGTTAAAAAATTCGAGATGACCCTGGATAAGATCCACGAGCTCTGTAAACTGGTGTCTTGTCACACGAAAATCTTGTATGAACCTCTTCTCATCCAGTTTATTGAGCCAGAAGTCGAGAGAACCTGGAGCTCGAGGCACAGGTTGACGCGGGTTCAAATAGTGGCTTCTGTTTATCGTCCAGTAAGATTCAATGAAGTCCATCACGATGTCGTCTTCTAGGTCAAATGGCATCCTGCCTCATCATCAAAAAGCCATGCAATGTTTTCGACGAGTACAGCAGCTCGAATACCGCGTTTCAAGCTGCGCAGCGCTTGATATCGGCATGAGATCTGCGGCATCGCATCTCTCAGTGGGACTTCAAAGTTGTTTAGACGTCGACCAATCAGATTAAGATCTGCATTTCATGCTTTTACGTCACTATGTTCACTCAACTTCTACTTTGAAACTCCTTAGTATATATGGCGCTGCTATGTCCAGTAGGAGGTAGATTTAGGGTTGATTTATTTATGGTTCAGTAGATAATTTGGTCTGTAATACAAATTACTAATTTACCATAATTGTTTCTATATCTATATAAAAATAGGTCAAATACTATTGATTGGCCCTCAGCCGCCCGACCTACGTGGCAGTGGTGTGACCCACATCAGTAATCATAATACGAATACTCACAGAAGAGTATTTATTTCTAGATGCGGTACCCTATCAGGGGTACCCCTCATATAACCCCGTTACACCCCCCACTTAGATTGGGATCACCCCAACCAATAAGGAGACATGAAGACAGCGCCGCTCTCTTTCCTTCTCTGGTCGATACCCATCGACGAGCCACCGTTGTGGATTTGCGGCTTTCATTAAGCCTTTTTGTGCAAGTGGCAAGCACCGAGGTTTCCACGTCAACCTCTCAGAATGCCCAGGAAGGCAAGTTCCCACGGCGCTTCGGCGCCTTCCAAGTCTAGGACCGCGAGATCGAAGATTACCAAGGCCAAGTCGAACGAAAAGGCCACTCCGCGCACGGAAGCCCGCACGGAGGCTTCCGAGGCAGCCAGAAAGTCTACCGCAACTGCTGTCGCCCAATGAGGGAGCCCATGACGCAGTCGCTCGCGTTCCTTGTTGCTTGAACCCTCGGTTCGCTTATCGGTACCACAGTCCAGGGGCGGAGGCCCCGGTCTTCAATATCCCTATGAAAACAGGATCGGAGTCCGACTAGGACACCGCAGGATACACGAAGGATCCAACTCATCCGCCCGTCATCCGGTCCCATCACATCTAGTCAGGTCTAATCACGTCGCATTGGATATTGCTCGGATATTCCACTGCCAAATCTTTGAAATCCACTCCACCACAGGAAGAAAAGGCTTTCCGAGCCTCACCGCAAGGTTAGCTGTACCTGAGGTGTCGTAACCCATTCAAGTAGAACGGGGTAAACCCCGTTGATGCGTGTACCGCATTGTTGAGAGCAAACTCAACCATAGACAGCTGGTCCGACCAGGACAGAGGCGCCGCAGCACAGATGCTCCGTAGAGTATCTTCGAGCACGCGGTTGACGCGCTCCGTCTGACCATCCGTCTGCGGATGGTCCGCAGTTGACATCGTCAACTTAGTTCCCAACAATTGGAACAGGGTGTCCCAAAACGCACCCGTGAAACGCGGGTCTCTATCCGAGACTATGGTCTCTGGCAGACCATGATAGCGAAACACGCTATCTAGGAACAGCTGTGCAGCTTGTTTCCCGGTGACCTTGTCACATACCGGAGCAAGATGCACCATCTTGCTCAAACGGCAGACAAACACCAATATGCCGGTGTTGCCCTTGTCATCGGCTGGCAGGCCGAAGACGAAGTCGAGACTCATCGACTTCCAGCAGTCCGCTGGTACAGGTAGGCTCTGCAGTGGAGCCGAGGCGTGGCCCGAAGGCTTCACCCTCTGACATGTTTCACATGTCTTGACATAGTGTGCCACCCACTTATACATGCGGGGCCACCAAAATGTCTGAGAGACCATTTGGTAGGTCTTCTATCGGCCAAGATGGCCACTTATCGGCGCATCATGAGTCTCCAGAAGTATGTCATACTTCAGATCCTCGTCGTTTGGAACGACAACCCGAGGAGGATCTCTAGGGTCTACTCTGTAGTGGAGTAACCCATCGGCTAGCTTATAGCGATGGAGCTGTGCCCGCTATCGAGGCGAGAACCTATCGACTTTGGCGTCCTTGCCATCGGACAAGAACTGCACCAGTGGTGTGTAGTTCTCGTCCTCCTGATACGCCAAGCGTATCCGATCATATAGAACTGTCGTGACCCGACTGACATGAGCTAGCTCATAGTCAGGTCGACGCGACAATGCATCGGCAAGCACGTTGAGCTTGCCCGGCTTGTATTCAACGCGGAAGTTGTATTCCGCAAGGAATGATAGCCACCTCGCCATTCGCTTTGACAAATGCGGCGTGTTGGTGTACGTCAGTGCGAACGTGCGCAAGGGTCTAAACAATTGCGTGACCAACCGGTCGAACGTCGCTGGGGCGTTCGAAAGCCCTTGTGGTATCACTAGCCACTCCCAAAGCATCCCGATAGGGGTGGTCACTGCGGGGAGAGGAATATCACTCTCCCACATCAGGATCCGGTAATACCCGTTAACCAGATCCAATGCGCTGTATAGCGACATGATGTTCAAAACCACGTCCTTGTGAGGGATCGGCATCTGTGCCGGTACCGTCGCATTGTTCAGCTTGTTGTAAGCATGACCAAGACATCACTTCCCAGTCGGTTTCCAAACGCAGAAGGTTAGGCGTCGTATGCGGGATTTCGACTCCCACATCATGCCCGACTTCGCGTTTTTGGCAAAGAAGACATCATTAACTCGCGCGGTTCACAGAGTAGAGACCACCGCCTCGTGATACAGAACTTGCGCCTGTCACGAGATCGATCTCGTGCCGTACTCCCTGATACGGTTGGAGTTGGCATGGTGGATGTTTCGACACCACATCTGAGAATTCCTTCACCAGAGGATACACTGGACCCTTCGGATTCTTGAAGATATCTGAACCCCAGCGCGTTGCACGCTGCTTCGTGAACCCCTCGAAAACATCTCGTCCATTACGGAGGAAGAGTTCAAATCTTCAGGAGAGGTCTCCGGCTTCAGAAGCACCACTTCGCGAAATCTTCGGTCTTCAACTCTGGTTCATGAAACGTTTCTCGAGGTTTAGCCATGCTGACGCCCTCCAGATGGATGGTACAGTCCTTACTTGACGACTGGACACGCCGTCGAAGGTATGGTACTGATCTTCGGCCGGCCGTTGCGGTGGGGTCTTGAACTCCGAGTGTGATACCTTGCTATCCACACGGGAGGTGTTCGACGACACCTCCGCCCTCGTGCTGGTCGTCTTGACCCCGCGTGGAATCCCGTTACCCAAGCTAGAGACGCCTTCAGCGCACTCATTCTTCTTCTTGGTCTCTTCGACCTTGTGTGGAACTTTGTAACCCAAGCCGGAGATGTAGGTGGTGCTCAGATGAAGACGACATGCCTTCAGCGCGCTCATCAACGGCCTCTGCTTGTGGACCTATGTTACCCGCCTTGTCGGCACTGGACAGCACTAACAAGGCGTTCCGCTATTACGTGCGATCGTCTAGCGTCGACCAAAGTTCGTCGACGCCTCAGAATCGATAAGGATCTGAAGAAATCTCTGTATCATCGCACACTCGCGTGTACCCCAAGCAGGTCACCGCTGCTCTTCCTTGATTTGGGAGCACTCAGGCTCTCAGGGGGTAAGCCTCCATGGTGTGCGCCGTCCGCACTCCTACCATGGGGACTTAGATCGTCACCAGTACGGCGTCCTACTCCTACCGGTAACCCCAGTTCCCCTAACACTTGGGTCGTGGCTTTTGCAACTGACGTTTTGATCCCTTAGACATAAAATTTTCCCTCCCGCAGGACAGGTACTTTGCATGTTCCCGAGCTTCCCACATCCGTAACAGCGGATGGAGCTCGGTTTGGCCGTACCCAGTTCCATGGGTACCGGCCCTGTGCTGGCCCCGGTTGCTGGAGCTCCCTGCACTGCGCCTGTTGACGCATTGTGGCCTTGCCACACTGACGTAGGAGTACGAGCCTGTCTGCGGCTGGAGGGCGATCTGGATCGCCTCCTCCATAGTGTTCGCATGCGCGCGGAACAACTGTGTGCGGGATGGGCCCACCTACAGGCCATTCATAAACACTGCCACCTTGACGTGTTCAGGTAGGGGGTTCCCTACCAGAGATGCGACGATTACCCACATCTTTTGGATGTACTCATGCAGCTCACGATTGATATTTTTACAGGCAAGGAAGCGTGAGCGCTGGCGATACTCATAGTTCGCCGGGAGGAAGGCGGCTCTAAGCTGTTAACACAGCTGAGCCCAGGTTGCGAAACAACCCGGCAACGTCGCCTCGCGCGTGTACGCCCAGGTCTTCGCCCGACCTCCTAGGTTGGATAGTGCAAAAGCGACACGAAGTCGCTCGGTCGAAATGAATGCCTCCTCCACAGCGAGCTCTACTTCTCCGACCCGGAAGTAGAGGCTCTCTTCTTCCTTCCCTTCATAGGAATTAACCTTACGCCTCAACGGCTTAGGTTGGGCTGGCTTTAGTTTAGCCACCGGGCCTGCAGCCCCTGCATGTGAGCGATAAGCCCTCGCTCGTGTGTGTCGAACGCCTCGATGCGTTCGACTTGCTCGGCCGGTGTAGCAGCCGCCAAGCTTCGGAGGTCATCTCCTCCAAAGATACCCGCCATCTTCCTGACCGGCTCAAACTGAGCGTCGGTCAAATGAGGGAACTCCCCTCAATCCAGTTTGGCTCACTTGTTGACCCCACAGAGGATTCAGATAGTCAATCTACCCGCGTAGGCGTGGATTGACTACAAGTCCTAGTAAGTATGACAAGGTCACACGAGTACCTTGCTTAGAGGAAGCGTGCTATCAAGAGTATACAAACTCTAAGTGAACGACAATTCACAAGTCCTGGTCTTAGGGGACTTAATAGCCAGTTTAGAGTAGATTTAAGACTGAATGTATTCATAGATAAGTTTAAGTTTGGCCTGCAATACAAACTTATAGTATGGAGATGATTGGACGTGGCTCGGCACTAGTCAGTAGTATGAATGAGTGACTTATGTACCTATTCTCAAAAGAGTGACGACACTCTTTCATGTAACCCAGTTACACATCGAAATCAATGAATCATTTGGAATATGTATTACTTAAGTTTAGCTAACTCATGTCCTTCCTGTGTATTTATGACCTTCTGTACAAAACGTGAGCGTTCACTAGCTGTAAGAAAGACAGAATAACAATCGATAATCGAAGACGATTGACGCAGTTAATAGCTTAGGTGATGGCTATAAAAAATGGTTATCGTACATTATCGTCATATCATGAGTCTCTGATGTCTGGAGTGATGGGCCTAAAGTGGTGTGTAGTGGGACACCAGTGAGTTGAAAGTAAGTGTTTGACGTCATGCCATACTCACCACGATCAGGCAATGTCGGCAACTTTAGTTCGTCATTCATTACAAATACCGATAGGCTCTTCTTAGTAAGAAAACCTATAAGTATGCTCAAGTCTCCACACACAGCATATTGATGATCTAAGTGGTTTGAGGAGCCTAGCAATAGATTTCAATGTAATTTACTGTGGATGTTACCCGTATCCAACACAAGTAGCATCACGTGAAATTTTAGCATTAACTAGGATATCAGATTTATCGACTTCTAGGTACTTTCGTTTGTAAGAAAACCTTTAATTACGACATACACAAACGAAATGCTTTCAAAAGGATTAGGCAAAAGAAGAAAATCAGAGGGGGAGTGAGATCGCCTCATAGCTCTGAAATAAATTTGCGTCGTATTTGGATGAATAAATGAAAACCTACCCAATTCGAGACTATACAAATATCTGATGCTGATCAGAAACCATTTAGTAACAGTAATCTTCGCTCTGCAGTATCAACCTACAATCTGGGGTCACAAGAGCTCCAGCAAATACGAGGCTCACATCCTCCAAACTACCAAGCAATTGCAGCATACCTGTCAGCATGTCTGACCATGTCAGTATCCGCACCACTCGTTTGTTCGCATTATCCCAATCAAATCCCACGGAGCTCTGGATAACAAGCCGTTGACCTTCCAGCCGTTTAGCAAGTGGCGACCATGTACCTCCATCCTCACCGCCGTGTCCATCGCTGTTCATGTGAGGAAAAATGAGGCGCAGGGTGTTCCTTGAAATCGTAATGCTGGTGGTGGTAGTCGTCAACAGAGTGTCTTCCGTTGTGTTTTCCATTGACTGGAGCTCGACGTGAATATCGTCAAAGTAGAAAGAGAATAATACCCAGTTTCGCAAAAGTGCCGTCGGACCGCGCAAATACCCATCGCTCACGTCTGGCGCCATTGATTTTTCCAGGAACGCCAGCGCTTGCGTACGTCGCTCCATTGAGGACTCTCTGAAGCCGTGACGAAAGATTCGGAAATACTCCAAAGCGATGGTCCAGACATTCACCTCAGTCGGGATGGCGGTAGAGACACAGAGCTGTCGATAATCGAGTTCCTTGATCTCCTTCTGAAGTCGCTGAATGTCCATTTGGAGATCCTTCTCCACCTGAATCCGTTTTTGTCGATACTTAGCCTGATACCTTCGGCTACGTTGGCGTTCTAGGTTTGATCTTTTGTTCACTATTTGTAGCGAAAGCGTTGGTGGCCATGGACTGCTCGTCGAGAATTCTGGGAGCGGATCATTTGTATTCCTTCTACCTCCGACAATGTTGCCAGTGGAGCTTGGCTGAGGTGGCCAAGCACGCAGCTTGACGTTGCCTATCATACTGTCGCTTAACAACGTATTGTTAGGGGGGTAAAGAACACTGGCATCCATGGGTAGTCGTTGTCAGGTTGGGAGAAATTCGAAAGTGATTGCGATATGTGCTGTACAACAATTGCCTCAATAGTTTGACATTAAAAATCGACAGTAAGACAGCTGCGCAACTCAGTTATGCGTCGGTGTGTACTCCTTACATTAGCACTATCTCGTCCAAGAGATTAGGCTCATCAACTAGCTGAAGTATTGATTACTTGGGAATCCCGGTAACAATTTCACGTAATCTTTCTGTGTTGAGTTATAAATGAGTCCACGACGACAAGAGCATCATATTGTTATTGAGTTTCTCGACGTTAGTTTATACTAAGACAAGAGATTATCGACAGGTTTGATAATCAACAGATCGGTCTGGATCCTTCGCTCTCATACAGGATATATTTGATCCAAAATGTGAAGAAGGCATCCTACACTACGGGGTCCGATGCGATATGGCAATACCAGATACCACTCGATACTGCAGAACGCTCAGACCAAAATCGACTGGAGACAAGGACGCAAAGGACCTTTTTATCACTGATGCATGATCGCGTCGTGCAAACTAGTGGTATATTTTATTTGGTATTACATGAATATTTTGGTTTGACGCATCGCGCAATTCAGCTGTAGTTATCCACGTTCGTGCGGAGAAGTAGACAAGACAGTGATTTCGTTTGATGGTGTTGTGTAAACTCACGATCGTACCAGAACAACCAGATGGAATGCACAGATACCTGTAGTACAAGTCAAGGTAGTACGCCTTGAAGTACTTTAGTAAGGAACACGGTGGCATTTTACGTGTAATAGCTTACCTCAATCTACATACCCACACGCGTAGTTAGCGAAGCTATCCAAAGAGTGTAGAATATTGCTAACTTGAATGACTTATACTGTAGAACTGGACGATTTCTCATTTCTGTGAGATCATCGTCCGTCATATGCCCAAACTCATCTCAACATTGCTCGCCCTCTACACTTGCCGGTTCAGAAGGATTTGATGACGTTCTTAGAAAAGCAATAATTATGAGAGTAATCACAAACATGCAAACACACCAAACGACTTTGTTCAGCTACAACAACCAGAGAGGATTTGAAACTGGCTGCTCTCAATCATTTCCTAATCTAATTTTACAGCGGTAGTGAAGGTACCTTGCATACCCGATGAACTCGGATTATTTCATCTAAGAGCCTATGGTTCTTAAGCAATTAATGCTATGCAGTTCAGGTGGGTAGCTCTACACCTTTGCACGGCGTTATTCACAAACTCGACTCTCAAAATCAAACAAAGAATATACGTTATACGGACCAGTGCCCTACATAATGAATAATTATGGCATCCAGAGTGCAATGCACAGCATTAGTTGCTTAAGAACCATAGGCTCGGAGATGAAATAAATCCGAGTTCATCGGGTATGCAAGTTACCTTCACTACCGCTGTAAAATTAGATTAGGAAATGATTGAGAGCAGCCAGTTTCAAATCCTCTCTGGTTGTTGTAGCTGAACAAAGTCGTTTGGTGTGTTTGCATGTTTGTGATTACTCTCATAATTATTGCTTTTCTAAGAATGTCATCAAATCCTTCTGAACCGGCAAGTGTAGAGGGCGAGCAATGTTGAGATGAGTTTGGGCATATGACGGACGATGATCTCACAGAAATGAGAAATCGTCCAGTTCTACAGTATAAGTCATTCAAGTTAGCAATATTCTACACTCTTTGGATAGCTTCGCTAACTACGCGTGTGGGTATGTAGATTGAGGTAAGCTATTACACGTAAAATGCCACCGTGTTCCTTACTAAAGTACTTCAAGGCGTACTACCTTGACTTGTACTACAGGTATCTGTGCATTCCATCTGGTTGTTCTGGTACGATCGTGAGTTTACACAACACCATCAAACGAAATCACTGTCTTGTCTACTTCTCCGCACGAACGTGGATAACTACAGCTGAATTGCGCGATGCGTCAAACCAAAATATTCATGTAATACCAAATAAAATATACCACTAGTTTGCACGACGCGATCATGCATCAGTGATAAAAAGGTCCTTTGCGTCCTTGTCTCCAGTCGATTTTGGTCTGAGCGTTCTGCAGTATCGAGTGGTATCTGGTATTGCCATATCGCATCGGACCCCGTAGTGTAGGATGCCTTCTTCACATTTTGGATCAAATATATCCTGTATGAGAGCGAAGGATCCAGACCGATCTGTTGATTATCAAACCTGTCGATAATCTCTTGTCTTAGTATAAACTAACGTCGAGAAACTCAATAACAATATGATGCTCTTGTCGTCGTGGACTCATTTATAACTCAACACAGAAAGATTACGTGAAATTGTTACCGGGATTCCCAAGTAATCAATACTTCAGCTAGTTGATGAGCCTAATCTCTTGGACGAGATAGTGCTAATGTAAGGAGTACACACCGACGCATAACTGAGTTGCGCAGCTGTCTTACTGTCGATTTTTAATGTCAAACTATTGAGGCAATTGTTGTACAGCACATATCGCAATCACTTTCGAATTTCTCCCAACCTGACAACGACTACCCATGGATGCCAGTGTTCTTTACCCCCCTAACAATACGTTGTTAAGCGACAGTATGATAGGCAACGTCAAGCTGCGTGCTTGGCCACCTCAGCCAAGCTCCACTGGCAACATTGTCGGAGGTAGAAGGAATACAAATGATCCGCTCCCAGAATTCTCGACGAGCAGTCCATGGCCACCAACGCTTTCGCTACAAATAGTGAACAAAAGATCAAACCTAGAACGCCAACGTAGCCGAAGGTATCAGGCTAAGTATCGACAAAAACGGATTCAGGTGGAGAAGGATCTCCAAATGGACATTCAGCGACTTCAGAAGGAGATCAAGGAACTCGATTATCGACAGCTCTGTGTCTCTACCGCCATCCCGACTGAGGTGAATGTCTGGACCATCGCTTTGGAGTATTTCCGAATCTTTCGTCACGGCTTCAGAGAGTCCTCAATGGAGCGACGTACGCAAGCGCTGGCGTTCCTGGAAAAATCAATGGCGCCAGACGTGAGCGATGGGTATTTGCGCGGTCCGACGGCACTTTTGCGAAACTGGGTATTATTCTCTTTCTACTTTGACGATATTCACGTCGAGCTCCAGTCAATGGAAAACACAACGGAAGACACTCTGTTGACGACTACCACCACCAGCATTACGATTTCAAGGAACACCCTGCGCCTCATTTTTCCTCACATGAACAGCGATGGACACGGCGGTGAGGATGAAGGTACATGGTCGCCACTTGCTAAACGGCTGGAAGGTCAACGGCTTGTTATCCAGAGCTCCGTGGGATTTGATTGGGATAATGCGAACAAACGAGTGGTGCGGATACTGACATGGTCAGACATGCTGACAGGTATGCTGCAATTGCTTGGTAGTTTGGAGGATGTGAGCCTCGTATTTGCTGGAGCTCTTGTGACCCCAGATTGTAGGTTGATACTGCAGAGCGAAGATTACTGTTACTAAATGGTTTCTGATCAGCATCAGATATTTGTATAGTCTCGAATTGGGTAGGTTTTCATTTATTCATCCAAATACGACGCAAATTTATTTCAGAGCTATGAGGCGATCTCACTCCCCCTCTGATTTTCTTTTTTTGCCTAATCCTTTTGAAAGCATTTCGTTTGTGTATGTCGTAATTAAAGGTTTTCTTACAAACGAAAGTACCTAGAAGTCGATAAATCTGATATCCTAGTTAATGCTAAAATTTCACGTGATGCTACTTGTGTTGGATACGGGTAACATCCACAGTAAATTACATTGAAATCTATTGCTAGGCTCCTCAAACCACTTAGATCATCAATATGCTGTGTGTGGAGACTTGAGCATACTTATAGGTTTTCTTACTAAGAAGAGCCTATCGGTATTTGTAATGAATGACGAACTACAGTTGCCGACATCGCCTAATCCTGATGAGGATGGTATGGCGTCAAACACTTACTTTCAACTCACTGATATCCCACTACACACCAGCTTTGGCCCATCACTCCAGACATCAGATATTCATGATATGACGATAATGTACGATAACCATTTTTTATAGCCATCACCTAAGCTATTAACTGCGTCAATCGTCTTCGATTATCGATTGTTATTCTGTCTTTCTTACAGCTAGTGAACGCTCACGTTTTGTACAGAAGGTCATAAATACACAGGAAGGACATGAGTTAGCTAAACTTAAGTAATACATATTCCAAATGATTCATTGATTTCGATGTGTAACTGGGTTACATGAAAGAGTGTCGTCACTCTTTTGAGAATAGGTACATAAGTCACTCATTCATACTACTGACTAGTGCCGAGCCACGTCCAATCATCTCCATACTATAAGTTTGTATTGCAGGCCAAACTTAAACTTATCTATGAATACATTCAGTCTTAAATCTACTCTAAACTGGCTATTAAGTCCCCTAAGACCAGGACTTGTGAATTGTCGTTCACTTAGAGTTTGTATACTCTTGATAGCACGCTTCCTCTAAGCAAGGTACTCGTGTGACCTTGTCATACTTACTAGGACTTGTAGTCAATCCACGCCTACGCGGGTAGATCGATTACCTGGATCATCTGTGGGGTCAACAAGTGAGCCAAACTGGATTGAGGGGAGTTCCCTCATTTGACCGACGCTCAGTTTGAGCCGGTCAGGAAGATGGCGGGTATCTTTGGAGGAGATGACCTCCGAAGCTTGGCGGCTGCTACACCGGCCGAGCAAGTCGAACGCATCGAGGCGTTCGACACACACGAGCGAGGGCTTATCGCTCACATGCAGGGGCTGCAGGCCCGGTGGCTAAACTAAAGCCAGCCCAACCTAAGCCGTTGAGGCGTAAGGTTAATTCCTATGAAGGGAAGGAAGAAGAGAGCCTCTACTTCCGGGTCGGAGAAGTAGAGCTCGCTGTGGAGGAGGCATTCATTTCGACCGAGCGACTTCGTGTCGCTTTTGCACTATCCAACCTAGGAGGTCGGGCGAAGACCTGGGCGTACACGCGCGAGGCGACGTTGCCGGGTTGTTTCGCAACCTGGGCTCAGCTGTGTTAACAGCTTAGAGCCGCCTTCCTCCCGGCGAACTATGAGTATCGCCAGCGCTCACGCTTCCTTGCCTGTAAAAATATCAATCGTGAGCTGCATGAGTACATCCAAGAGATGCGAGTACTCGCTGCCTCTCTCTAGGAAACCCCCTACCTGAACACATCAAGGTGGCAGTGTTCATGGATGGCCTGAAGGTGGCCCATCCCACACATAGTTGTTCCGCGTGCATGCTAACACTATGGAGGAGGCGATCCAGATCGCCCTCCAGCCGCAGACAGGCTCGTACTCCTACGTCAGTGTGGCAAGGCCACAATGCGTCGTCAGGCGCAGTGCAAGGAGCTCCAGCAGCTGGAGCTAGCACAGGGCCGGTACCCATGGAACTGGGTACGGCCGTACAGAGCTCCATCCGTTGCTACGGATGCGGGAAGCTCGGGCATATGTAACGTGCCTTCCCTGCGGGAGGGCAAAGGAAGTTTCCTCCCAAACCTAGGGGCTCGAGGGGCCAGTGGTAGAAGCCGCGACCCAAGAGCCAGAGAAACTAGGGTCACCAGTAGGGGCATGCCGTTGCTCGAAAAGCACGAGCCCTGGATCGATTGGCGCGGCAAAGCCATTGGGGCTAGCGGCCTGCAGTCTCCGACAGAGCTTTGGTGAGTAATGTTCCCACGTCTGTCCGGGACTGGGGTGCCAGAGAAGGTCGCCATGGTGCTGATGCGCCCGAAGAAGTACTGGGAGTCACGGACGCCAACGAAGATGTTGCGATGAGCCCCGTAACCGGTCATGAGACCAAAGCTCATTGCTAAGCGTGTGGGATTGCCACGACGGCAAGTCCCAACGCTGAGAGTCGTCGCGCCGTATGGGCTTCGACTGTGGCAGTACTGGACGGCACTGACCAGGCGGGTAACGTAGTCCGCAAACAGCAGAGGCTGCTGAGGAGAGCGCTAAAGGCGTCTCCTGTGTGGGTAACATAGGTCCACAAGTGGGTAACATAGGTCCCCAGGCGGGTAACGAAGGTCCACAAGCGCGTAACGTAGTTCCGCAAACAGCTGAGGCTGTTGAGGAGGACGCTGAGGGCGCCTCCGGCGTGGGTAACATAGTTACACGCAAGGTCAAAGAGACCGAGAAGATGAACGAGAGCGCAGCGTGCGTCTCTAGCGTGGATAACAGAGTTCCACGCGGGGTCAAGAAGACCAGTACGAGGGCGGAGGTGTTGTTGAACACCTCCCGTATGGATAACAAAGTACCACACTCGGAGTCTGAGACTCCACCGGCACGGCCGGTCGAAGAACAATACCATGTCTTCGACGGCGTGTCTGGTCGTCAAATGAGGGCAGGTGCCGTCCATCTGGAGGCACTGCCAGAGGTGTCAGCACTGCTGAACCTCGAGGAATTGTCCATGAAGGACTTCCTGGCCGAGTTGAAGGTCGGAGAGATTGCGGAGATGGTGCTTCTGAAGCCGGAGACCTCTCCTGAAGATTTGAACTCTTCCTCCGTAATGGACGAGGATGTCCTGGAGGGGTTCACGAAGCAGCGCGCAACGCGCTTGGGTTCTGAGATTCTCAAGAACCTGGAGGATCCAGTGTATCCTCTTGTGAAAGAGTACTCGGATGTGGTGTCGAAGCACCCACCATCCCAACTCCCACCGGATCGGGGAGTTCGGCACGAGATTGACCTCGTGCCTGGCACAAAGTATTGTGTCACGAGGCAGTGGCCTCTACCTCGCGAGCATTGCGAGGTCATAGATGCCTTCTTCGCCGAAAAGGCGAAGTCGGGCATGGTGCGGGAGTCGAAGTCCCCGCACTCGACGCCAACCTTCTGCGTTCGTAAACCGAACGGAAAGTGGCGTCTGGTTCACGCTTACAGCAAGCTGAACAATGCGGCGGTACCGGCACAGACGCCGATCCCTCGCAAGGATGTGTTGCTGAACAACATGTCGGGTTGTACGCTGTACAGCGCCCTGGATCTGGTTGACGGTTATTACCAGATCCTGATGCGGGAGAGTGACATTCCTCTCACCGCAGTGAGCACACTGAGTGGGATGCTTTGGTAGTGGCTAGTGATGCCACAGGGGCTATCAAATGCCCCGCGACGTTCAATCGCTTGGTCTCTCAGTTGTTCAGACCATTGCGCACGTTCGCACAGACGTACACCAACTCGCCGCACGTATTGTTGTGAGTGGCGAGGGGGTGTCATTCCTTGCCGAATACAGCCTCCGTGTTGAGTGCAATCCGGACAACCCCAACGTGCTGGCCGATGCATTGTCGCGTCGACCTGACTGTGAGATCGCTCATGTCATTCAGGTCATGACTGATCTGTACGATTGGATACGTCTAGCGTATCAAACGGATGGAACCTTCATACCCATTGTACGGTTCTTGTCTGGTGGAAAGGGCGCAAGGCTCGATAGCTTTCGGCTCGACAACGGGCCAGATCCACCACTATGAGCTGGCCGATGGGCTACTGCATTATAGAGTAGGTCCAGGGGACCATTTTCGGTTTATCGTTCCGAAGTCGAGGATCTAACGTATAACATAACTGTGGAGGCTGGACAAGTGGCCACCGTGGCCAAGTGAAGCCATATCAAGTGGTCTCTCAGACATTATGGCGGTCACGCGTGTGTAAGTAGGTGGCACGTTATGTCAAGACATGTGAAACATGTTAGAGGGTGAAGCCTTCAGGCCACGCCTCGACTTCACTACAGATCCTTCCTGTGTCAGCGGATTGCTGGAAGTCGATGAGCCTCGACTTCGTCTTCGGCCTTCTGGCCGAAGGTAAGAGAAATCTGCAATTCTGGTGTTCGTCTACTGTTTAAGGAAGACGGGTCATCTCGCTCCGATACGTGACAAAATCACAGGAAACAAGCTGCACAGCAGTTCCTAGATAGCGTGTTCCGCTATCACGGTCTTCTAGAGACCATAGTCTATGATCGAGACCCGCGCTTCACGGGGCGTTTTGGGATACCCTCTGTTCCGGCTTCTAGGAACTAAGTTAACAATGACAACTACGGACCATCCTCAGACGGATGGTATAACGAAGCGCGTCAACCGTGTGCTTGAAGATACCCTACGGAGCATCTGGACTGAGGCAGCTCGGTCCTGGTCGGACCAGCTGCCTATGGTTGAGTTTGCGCTCAACATTGCGGTACGCGAATCAACCGGGTTTACCCCGTTCTACCTGAATAGGCTACGCCACCCCCAGGCGCAAATACCCTTGGGGGAGGCACCGATGTCTCCATCGTAAGTGGGGGAAAGGCTCGGAAAGCCTTTTCCTTCCATGTCTCAGAAATTGAGCCCGAGTCTTTAACAAGACGATTGTCGTCATTTATAGAAGACAGGCTGACGTTGACCAGCCGGGTTAGAGACGCTATGGCGTCGGCCCAGGACAGACAGAAGGAGTACTCAGACAAACATGGAAGGAGAAACTTAAGTGACTATAAACAAGGTTAATTAGTACTGTTAGATACTAAGAATCTACCTATAAACCTGGTTAGATCCGTAGGGAGCAACACGTTGAAGCACCGCTTCACTATATTCTTCGCGGTCCTGGCCAGATATGACGCGGCGTATACCATTGACCTCCCGTAGTCAATGGCGGCGCGCTCGACGTTCTACGTGGACCGTCTTAAGCGGTATCACGATCCGCTGGGTCCTTCTCCTCGGGCGGACGAAGACCAACGTGAGAGCTCGTCTCCTCGAAACGAGGCTGAGTTCTCTGGACAACCGGAGCTGCCAGTGTCGAAGCCTGTGAATGCTACACAGGCTGGTACCCACGCGAGTCATACGAAGGGTATGACGGTACAGAGTGGGAAGAGCTCGGGCAAGTACTATACCCATAAGCCGAGTGGTACTAGTACCCCTGCAGCTCATAAGAGGGCATACGACCATGCCCCTCATGGATTAGAGCGTCTAAGCCTCGACGGGGTTCCTTCAGGGCGGAAGCCGGAACTCGGCTGTGAACTCGCCCATGGAGCTCATGAGTCTCAAGGTCGAGAGCGTCCAC
Source organism: Phytophthora palmivora (assembly GCA_008079305.1). NCBI lineage: Eukaryota > Oomycota > Peronosporomycetes > Peronosporales > Peronosporaceae > Phytophthora > Phytophthora palmivora. The sequence continues at coordinate 51,199 of VOQZ01001019.1, read as the reverse complement.
ATCTTGACGAAGGACCTCAAGAACCTCTGGCTTGCCAGCCTGAGAGGCAGCCTGACCACCAGATCCCAGCCCAAGGGCAACCGCGATCGCGTATATTCGATCCTGAAGCTGACGGACCTCGTCGCTTAATAGGGACCCCACAGAGTCCCGACCTGAAGTTGAGGGTCCAAAAGGAAGAGGCTGAGAAGGAGCTTCGTACTAAAACGCGTGTGAGGTCTCCTCCTGCCTTCCTTGATCGGAACGGAGAGCTCCACTTCCATGTGGAGCTAATCGTCCGAGGGCGGTGGCGCTCTGGGAAGCGCCGGCTGCTTGTGCAGTGGTGGGGATACCCCCTCGTCGCAGAACGCATGGGAGCCGGAAGACCGGCTCCGGGATGACTGCCCAAAGGCTGTTGAGATGTGGGATCAGCAATAGCCGGGGTGTAAGTAGTCCGCGGCTTCTTAGCCGCCTTACGGTGTACGGTCCCAGGGTTGACGGAACAGTACCCGCGCTCGTCTTGAGCACTGGACTTAGACTGCTGTCTAAGTCCCTCCATAACGGAGTGGAGTTGCCGCTTAGCTAAAAAAGGGCAAACTCAATACGAAGATCGCGCAGGTCCAATACATAGGACAGCAGACGATCTTCTCGGAGTTCTTTCAACTCCTGAACAGTGAAGTTCTTTCGAGAAACCCATCTCCAGAACAGGTCTTCTGCCTGTGCCTGGGTCGAGGAGTTCTCGGGGTGTATGGGAGGATACTCTCACACGGGGAAGAGCCCGTACCGGTGTCCGATTTCTTCTGTATACTCGTGCGTTCCTTGAGAGGAATTCGGTGTGCACCTGGCGGCCCCGCTGGCTTCGATAAAGAATGGTGCGTTCTAAATCTGGGCACCCTCATACGTGCTACGAGAGAAACGACCATGGTTGAGGCTGCGAGGAACTTTGATCCTCTTCATAAACATCTGAGAACTAATCTCCTTCTCCAGAGGATAGCATCCACGAGGCTATAAAGGCATGGTAGACACAAAGAACGTTACATCTCAAGTACCCTGTTGCTGAGCAGCTTGATAAAGCTATTGCTGCTCATCGCAATCGTTAGAAATCTCTCGGTGTTCGGGAACAACCCCCCTCACCTTCCTCCTCGTCAGATTCAGAGTCTCTAAGCAGATTACAGTAACGTTTGACACGGAGAACGCACGAAAAGGAGAAGTAGGGACTGCGCGCTACTTGGCAGTAGTACGCTCCTCAGCCCCCTTTTGAGGAGCCGATTTTGCAACTTGGGATCGAATCTTGCTTTCAGTTAAGGCAAGGTGCTTAGAAGGCAAACTCGCGGGAGTCGCCTTCGCCTCCGATGACTTAAAGTGAACTGCAGGAGTCTCCGATATAATAGGAGCGTTCTATGAAGGTATGGAAACTTTCACGGATGTCGGATCCGGTATATCAATAACCGGAGAGTCGGCCCCACGACTGTATTCCCGATAGGCGAACCTGGGGTTGGGCCGGTCGCCAGGCGATAGGGGGCGGGGGACACTGCTTCGCTGGCTCCTTCTTTAGTTACCAACAGCAACCGAAAGCATGCTAGCAGCATTGGAAGCCACCTTGTTGGCTTCTGTGCGCGGGCAGACCGTGTCTTTTGACTTGGCTTGAGCAGTCTTCGACCTCACGGTCGTACACTTGGAAGGCGCCGTAGGAGCTTGCCTTCCGAGTCATGCTTCGAATGGTTGGCGTGGAACCCATGCGTATCTTGCTCGCATAAAGAGGATAATTGAAGATCGCAAAGCCACAACGGTGGCTTGTCAATGGATATCGACATGAGAAGGAAAGAAAACGGCACTTTCTTCCTATTACCTCATTGGTTGGGGTTATTCTCAATCTAAGTCAGGTAGGATGTAACCGGGATGTAACGGGGTTACATGAGGGTACCCCAGATTGGTTACCGCCTCAAGAAGTAGATATACTTGGTCATTTGTGTGGGGCACACGGCTGACACGTAGTTGACCAACTAATAAGATATTGTATCTAGGAAAAACTATATTTAATTAGAAATTTGTATTGCATGCCAAATTATATAATTAAGTAACAAATAAACATTCTAAACTTGCTATTAAGCCCCCTAAGACCAGGGACTACAGCCATCCACTATGAGTTGTATACTTTTGATAAGACGCTTCCTCGAAGCAAGGTACTCATGTGACCCGTCACACGTGATACGGTGTCTAGGTATGTGGTGAAGCCAGAATAGTCGGAACATCTTTTCCGTTAATAATAACTTTTGTAAAACCAACTCCGAGTTAAATTTGACTATGCAACCAACATGCCAAAATGAGTAGCAGCGAACAGATTTCTGTTCGCTTCGACCACGCATCAATACCACAACGCGATTATCCTACGGCATATGTATCGGGCCATGCGACTTCAAGTTGCAGTACCCACAATGGACTGGACACGCATATTTCACACCTCGATTCGATGTGGATTCACTTCGCACTCCACCCACAACAATTATATCCACCCAATGACCAGGACAGCCACTGCACCAACTCAATGTGAAGACGGAACTATGATTATCAAAGATCACCCTCTTAAGCCAACCAACAAGCATATCCGGCACCAGCACCGTGGATTGAAGCTGTTTCTAGCAGCGATTTTGATTGTCAGCGTTGTCGGATGGATTTTCACTAAAAGAATGGAAGAGTCATTGGTCACCACGAGTTTGCGCCATGAAAGCAAACACACACCGATATTAACCAACTCCACCCGTAAAAATACCCAGGATGAAGACACCGGAAAGGATTTTGGACCCTCATCGAGAATGAACACACAGAAGCGATTCGCCTACTTCTTCTACGTGACCAGCGATACGTACGCGTGCGCTGCAATACAATTCATCCACCGTCTCACTGACAAGCTTCAAATGAATTCGACTCGTATCGATCTTGTTGTCCTGCATACGCAACATGTCAAAGTACACCTTCTTCATAAAATGCAAGACGAATATCACGTCCGCGCTCTACTTGTTGACCCCGTCAAAGCTGACGCGTCAGAGAGGACATGGAAAGAATCACTGACTAAGCTTCGAGCATTCCAAGACTGGGGGTATGATCGTGTCGTGTTCCTCGACGCTGACGCTGTACCTTTGGTTAACCTAGACCACCTCTTCGATCTTCCTTCAGCGCCATTGTATGCGCCAACAGCGTATTGGCTTGAACAACCGTTTTTCGCGAGCACACTGTTGGTCATCGAGCCAGGAGAGACACTCTTCAATGACATCATCCATTGGGCTAGAAACCGCGGGGCTGCTGCTGGATTTGACATGGACATTCTCAACGTGTACTTCGCAGATTCCGTTCAGCACCTCCCAGGTGTGTACACTGTGCTCAACTCTGATTTCCGCCGAGCACCGACAGAGAAATCGAGTTTGTTCAATACGACAGCTGAGCTGAAAGAGCACACAAAGGTAGTGCATTTTTCGTGCAAGCCTGATGGCTCATACGGGAAGCCATGGAACTGGCCGTCGCACGATTTGGGACTACTTGATCGCGCAGATTTTGATCCATTGTTCAGCGAACTGTTTGTGGAGTATTGGCAAGGAGAGAAGTCACTTTGTGCAATATAATGGAGGTTATTAGCACTACATCATTAGAAGTATTTGTTGAAAGGCGTGGCCATTTATGATATCTGTGTTGATTACAAATTCGGATCGTTGCCTGTTTCAGGGCTTTTTGCAAAAGCGGAGTTATTCCAATCTTTTTTGCATTTGCAACCTTTTGTTCCTGGAATCTTTGTTGCAAAAGCGGAGTTTCAGGAAAGACGTGAAGCACATCGGCAGAACCGATTTGTACGACCTTCGTAGCATGGCGTCGATAGAGACGTCGCCCTCGTCGTCATTACCTGTCCCTGTTGTAGAGGCAAATAGCACCATCGTGGGCGCGTGCTTTCCAAACCAGAAGACATTCACCAAAGCGATGCGCCAGTATGCGTTTAATGATAACATGGTTGCCAATCTAGCTGCAGAAAATCGAGGGAGAGCTATGCTGAGATATCAGAGTGCCGGTGAACGGGATTGCAGCTTCAAAGTTACAATGCTGAAGTCACAGGGGCAAGCACGGAGCAGCTACTTTGCCAGTCAATGTAACTTAGTTCACAATAGGTGTACAGGACGATCATGGTTAACAGCTTCTCAAATATGGGAGGACGAGCTCATCCGATCTTTAGTGGCTAGTGACCCACGTATTAGTGGACGTGTTCTTGTCGACCATTTCAAGCGCATACGTGGAGCTACGATATTGCTAAACACAGCATATCGATCTCGCCCTCTCCTTCTCGAGGAGCTCTATGGTTCGTTAGAAGCTATTCAGAAGTTGCAGTCGCTGTTGCTGATGTGGAAGACCAAGAACCCTAGCAGTCATGATGAGTGTGATTTTAATGAAGAGGCGAAATTGTTCGTGCTTTTGTTTCGCACGTATGCCCCTCTCTACAAAATGCCGATGACTGTTTCAAAATTGGTGTCTTCTCTGGTCTGTACGGAGGTGAGGCTGATCCAGTTAATTGTTAATGAAGAACTAACCAACAATTTTCAGAATCGTCAACCGAAGGTCACCTCGAACACCGCAGGGAATATAACCGCAAGGTGAAGCGAACCTAGTCCTGTTCAAACTGCGGCCAAAGTGGCCTCAACAGGGAGAACTGCCCATCGTGGTAATCGTTATCTAGATGTTGGCATGAATAGCAGGCTGGATGTTTGAAAATACACGTTTGCTTGTCTGTAGGCAGTGTGCGCATGTGTGTTGTTGAACACAAGGGTTGACTCCCTTAGTTTGTAGGCTGCCGAAGAACTTTCTGTTAGAACTCCGCGTTTTGTAACACAGAGTCCAGGAAAACCGCTTTTGCAACAAAGATTCCAGGAACAAAAGGTTGCAAATGCAAAAAAGATTGGAATAACTCCGCTTTTGCAAAAAGCCCTGAAACAGGCAACGATCCGAATTTGTAATCAACACAGATATCATAAATGGCCACGCCTTTCAACAAATACTTCTAATGATGTAGTGCTAATAACCTCCATTATATTGCACAAAGTGACTTCTCTCCTTGCCAATACTCCACAAACAGTTCGCTGAACAATGGATCAAAATCTGCGCGATCAAGTAGTCCCAAATCGTGCGACGGCCAGTTCCATGGCTTCCCGTATGAGCCATCAGGCTTGCACGAAAAATGCACTACCTTTGTGTGCTCTTTCAGCTCAGCTGTCGTATTGAACAAACTCGATTTCTCTGTCGGTGCTCGGCGGAAATCAGAGTTGAGCACAGTGTACACACCTGGGAGGTGCTGAACGAAATCTGCGAAGTACACGTTGAGATTGTCCATGTCAAATCCAGCAGCAGCCCCGCGGTTTCTAGCCCAATGGATGATGCCATTGAAGAGTGTCTCTCCTGGCTCGATGACCAACAGTGTGCTCGCGAAAAACGGTTGTTCAAGCCAATACGCTGTTGGCGCATACAATGGCGCTGAAGGAAGATCGAAGAGGTGGTCTAGGTTAACCAAAGGTACAGCGTCAGCGTCGAGGAACACGACACGATCATACCCCCAGTCTTGGAATGCTCGAAGCTTAGTCAGTGATTCTTTCCATGTCCTCTCTGACGCGTCAGCTTTGACGGGGTCAACAAGTAGAGCGCGGACGTGATATTCGTCTTGCATTTTATGAAGAAGGTGTACTTTGACATGTTGCGTATGCAGGACAACAAGATCGATACGAGTCGAATTCATTTGAAGCTTGTCAGTGAGACGGTGGATGAATTGTATTGCAGCGCACGCGTACGTATCGCTGGTCACGTAGAAGAAGTAGGCGAATCGCTTCTGTGTGTTCATTCTCGATGAGGGTCCAAAATCCTTTCCGGTGTCTTCATCCTGGGTATTTTTACGGGTGGAGTTGGTTAATATCGGTGTGTGTTTGCTTTCATGGCGCAAACTCGTGGTGACCAATGACTCTTCCATTCTTTTAGTGAAAATCCATCCGACAACGCTGACAATCAAAATCGCTGCTAGAAACAGCTTCAATCCACGGTGCTGGTGCCGGATATGCTTGTTGGTTGGCTTAAGAGGGTGATCTTTGATAATCATAGTTCCGTCTTCACATTGAGTTGGTGCAGTGGCTGTCCTGGTCATTGGGTGGATATAATTGTTGTGGGTGGAGTGCGAAGTGAATCCACATCGAATCGAGGTGTGAAATATGCGTGTCCAGTCCATTGTGGGTACCGCAGCTTGAAGTCGATACAAATGTGAGCGGTTATCTACGGTAACAATCCGGTCCTGAAGGTAACTCTTTTACGTAACAGACTATACACCATCGTTGAATGTCTTTATCAACGAATTGGGGTCGATCCCTGGGTACGTAACCAATTCAATTGTTGTGGACTCTAAGAATACGGAGGTTATCTACGAACATCATGTCACAGTCAAGTATGCAATATGTTGCTACACTAGCGGCACATCACTTGCTGATGTTTTTTGTATGCCGGACTACCTGTGCACAACAACTATTTTGTTACAAGAGATATACTGCAACCGAGATTATCGTGACGAGATCTCTCTGCCACAACTGACTTTTTAATTTCATAAGTGAAAATATAATCTTGGACAGTGGCTCACGCCATACTTGATCGCGAAGCACCAGATGGTGCTTCGCGATCAATGTAGCCTACACAAAACCAAAACTTCACGATGACAGTGGTACTAATCTAGGTGTAAATGCGGCATCAACTACTTTCCGACGTATACACGTAATGTATTGCGGACCAAGTTTTACGAATACACATCCTGCCACTCGCAGTCAATTTGATTTATAGACATTCAAACCATTTGAACGGCTTCTGAGACTCCTTGAAGAAGCTATCGTGAGTAAACAATGCCGTATCTGCATGATTAAGAAATGGCGCGTAGAATCGCTTCAAGTAGCTGCTGCCGAACAACGATGAACCGAGTCCTGCTGTACAGCTGTGAAACTCCAAGAGTCCTTCATTCTCCGACGGCTAATGCGAGATTAATACACATCACCGTGACGTTGCCGCTGCAAGCTCCTGCACAGCAGAACACGCTTCATTCAGGCCGGGTGAGTATTAATAATAAATAACCACGTTGAGAGGTGCTCAGAGGACCAACTGCTGCAGTTGAACTGCAGTACTGACCGGGAGTGTCAGATCATCTGACTCAGATGAGTAAGATGATATCACGAGTCCAAAGTTAAAGGTGCTCGAAGTTGAGCTCATATCACCGGATCGCTGTGGAGTGGACATTCTTCGACAGTACAGATCATTTGTTCGCGAAGTCTAATCCCTGCATTTCAACTTTTGTCGATTTATATTAAGAATATTCCACCACTACGCTAAAAATTACAACTTTTTCGAGCAAAGTGGTTGCACTCGCCGAAACGACAAGGAATAGATTAAAATGTCGATTCGTAGCTGGAAGCAAATGATACAAATGCGACGAACAATTATCGTGAAGTCATTTCAGTGTTCATGAGTCCATATTTTTCCCACTTTATACGTCGTCGTTAACATCGCAAAGACTGACATTCTACGGGAGCCAACACCGGAACGTATTAATGTGATCATGACGGCCATCAGTTTCGCACCATTGCATACGGAACATCAAAGCGAATCCCCTATCAAGACGCTCTTGTTTACTTAAACATCGATGCGTCAAATTTCGAGTAAACACACATGTTTTGTCACGACGCAATCGGTGATTGCGAAGTCAATAACTGCAATGGATAACCCTACGGGAGTGTAAACTCGTGAGCGAGCTAGTGCTAATGTAAGGAATAGACACCTACGTGAAATGCAGTGTTACTGCCGTTTTTATTGTCAAACTACTGAGGCAATTGTTGTACAGCACATACCGCCATCACTTTCGAATTTCTCCCAACCTGACAACGACTACCCATGGATGCCAGTGTTCTTTACCCCCCTAACAATACGTTGTTGAGCGACAGTATGATAGGCAACGTCAAGCTGCGTGCTTGGCCACCTCAGCCAAGCTCCACTGGCAACATTGTCGGAGGTAGAAGGAATACAAATGATCCGCTCCCAGAATTCTCGACGAGCAGTCCATGGCCACCAACGCTTTCGCTACAAATAGTGAACAAAAGATCAAACCTAGAACGCCAACGTAGCCGAAGGTATCAGGCTAAGTATCGACAAAAACGGATTCAGGTGGAGAAGGATCTCCAAATGGACATTCAGCGACTTCAGAAGGAGATCAAGAAACTCGATTATCGACAGCTCTGTGCCTCTACCACCATCCCGACTGAGGTGAATGTCTGGACCATCGCTTTGGAGTATTTCCGAATCTTTCGTCACGGCTTCAGAGAGTCCTCAATGGAGCGGAGTGCACTAGCACTAGGATTCCTGGAAAAGGCAATGTCATCGGATGTGAGCGACGGTTATTTGCGCGGTCCGACGGCACTTTTGCGAAACTGGGTATTATTCTCTTTCTACTTTGACGATATTCACGTCGAGCTCCAGTCAATGGAAAACACAACGGAAGACACTCTGTTGACGACTGCCACCACCAGCATTACGATTTCAAGGAACACCCTGCGCCTCATTTTTCCTCACATGAACAGCGATGGACACGGCGGTGAGGATGGAGGTACATGGTCGCCACTTGCTAAACGGCTGGAAGGTCAACGCCTTGTGATCGAGAGCTCCGTAAGGTTTGACTGGGATAGCATATCCAATCGCGTGATAAGCATGTTTTCACAGTCAGATATGCTGACACCTATGCTCGCCATCCTGGACACTCTCTCGAATGTTAGTTTGGTGTTTGAACGGGCTAAGATCACTCCAGATTTTAGATTAGTACCCCAAAAGATCGCGTGAGGGTAACACGTGAAAATGTTTATCGTCACGGTGCGTTGTACTAGTAGTAGTTGCTATCAATTGTGTGTTCAGTGTATCGAGAAAGTCTCGACTAAAACATAGTCTCAATCCCTTCATGCTGTTGATGTAGTGTATGTGCTACCGCCTTACTCAAATCGGCGATGGGGCATTGGTTCAAGAAGCATGCCGCTCTACTTTCCTTTTCAAACTTGAAAGCATACATGTAATCTATAACACAACGGGTAGAACCACAATCAAAATCACGTTAAAAACATATATATCCGTTTATAGGACAACGATTTTGCTGGAAGATCGATTACATTCCAAGGCAAATTCAACCGACTGCCAATTCAAGTGTTGTGGTTGGAGTTCGCTGTCTACTTCGCTGGCCTTCTACTGTTAGCTACGCGGCCTGCGCGTGCTTGGCGCGTGGCTTTTGTGGCCTGCAGTTGAAGTGGTTAGAGGATCATCTAGAAACGCGATCGGTGATTGGTTGATGACTTCAACTTATGCATCCTCTATGCACATTGACGACACCACGTCAAAAGAGAACCGTTCCCGAAACACATTACATACTCAAGTCAAGTCAAATATGAAACACTAGCTGACCTGCTTGTGCAAGACCGAGCAAGCAGGACTAGAACTTCTAACTCAATGTAACTCACTTTCAATCTACTTCCTTCGGTTAACATCACTACAAGCCTTGTTCGCAAACCTATGTTCCTAATTAGTTATCAGCCCAAGCTACGCAGACACGATCAAATGTGACGATGTGCCTCTGAATTTTCTAGGCACACCCGCAGCTGCCCAGCCGGGACAACCCGAGCACACTGATTTGGACAAGAGATGATGGTTTTCGAGATGGGTATTGAGTGGGACTCCTGGGCGAATGGATGGTTTGGACTTTGGGGATGCAGATGTTCTGTTACGGAGAGGCTCACAGGTTGGAAGCGTATGCCCTGAATGGGTACCACGTTCAGGGTGCAATATCGACCCTTAGTCCGACCGCCGACTCCTTGACGGCAGGTATCCACGAGAAGGAAGCAAATGCCCTCGGTGAACGTATCCCGAGGAGCAGCCTACCTTGACGGAACCGAACATCACCCAAAACACCCTGAAACTCCAAGGTTTCCACAATTACGACCCTACCTACACGTGTAAACCCCAAGACTGTCTCTCTCATCCGGAAAGTTCGATCACTTACCGGATATGAAGACATCATCCGAAGTTATGCCGTACACCCCGAATGCACATCCCGAATAACAATGCATCCCGAATGGCCAAGTGACTGTCCAAGAACAAGACCGAAACTCAAGTTGCCGAAGATAAGTTCAGCCCGGAAGTCAGTTTGCTGACTTTCAAGCAGAATCAAGACATTGCGACTCAAGGGTATCGCAAGCAGATGATTACACCGTGCAAGAACAAGAGCAGTGCTGCCGATCTCAGAAGAGCCGAGACATCTCTGATGAGTGTATGCAGATCCAAGTTCGACGTTACATTTCAAGTATAATGAGACCAAGTCTACCCGGGCATGACCTCACGAAGTAAAGGAAGACCGCTCAAGAAGTATTAAGACTACCAAGATTGAAGAAGAATTTAAAATGCTAAGAGGTAGAAGATAGTTTTAAACAGAGTTTGATTTGCGTTGTGAATCACAAGTGTCTTAGAAACACGAGCGACCAAGGGAGATCGCTGTGTTTCTCAACACATCTCGTCAAGGAAGGACTACCTGGAGGACCGCTCAAGTTTGGAGGGCCCCAGAGTGAGGACGACCAAGGCCGCGCTAACTACGGGATAACTCTCAACACGTTCAAGTCGATTTAACTTGGGGACCAGTGGGCTTGAACACTCGGAGGGATCCAGTTATTTTATTTGCTAAGTTGCTAGCGGACACTCCGAGTTCCACTTGCATTTCATATTCATTTCCTTGCGATCTTAGGAGGTCTGATAGTGATCACCCCTAGGATTTGACTGTTGATTACTGTGTGTTTAGGAAAGACATTCTATTGTTTCCCTCGAGTATTTCGAGGGTGGTGCGCGTAGGGCATCCCGAAATTTACCTGTATTCGGGCGTGCTAACTAACTGACAGGCTGCATATTGTATACTCAAACTACGTATTATTTTAGGTTATCTTTTGGGAAGAAGGTCTTTACTCGTGATCTCTCGACCCACATTCAGGACCCCCAGGATACGTACAACCTGGATGTTCTTACGATTTTCTGTGTGACTATCTTAGGAATACAAATACCCGGTGAAACCCGGTCCGCCGAATTAATCGACACCTATAGGGATTGCACAAGGTCACACGCCAACCTGGATCGAGTCTAGTACTTGATCCAAGACCTGTACTACCCGAAACGTCGATTCTTCTCGAAGGATCCCCCACGTTATACTTTGGGCGGTAAAGTGCTCGCCCACTTCTCCACACAAGTTTGAGGAAGATGACTACTTCCACGGGGAGTTCAACATGCGGATGAAGCTTGCTCGGAAGGGTTTTCTTCTCCCGATCGTTATGCCCGAATATGACCAACGCAGTGATTGCTCCACGGCAGAATGGAAGACCAGCGACTTGACAGCACTTGGTGTGATTACTGGAGACGTGAGTCTCATATACCAATTTTCCATCCGTGGAGCGTTGACTGCCGCTGACGCGTGGATCTTGCTCGAAGAGCACTTCAACTGTAAGATGCGGCAGAACCGACTCATTGTAACCAAGAAGTTGAATGACTTTAAGATGGAGTCGGGTATTCGTTACCCACGTCGACAAGTTCAAGGAGATCGTCCACCAGAAGGAGAAAATCGGAGATCCTCTAGGTGAGACTTGCCAGCTCGTGTTGCTCCTTAGCAGTCTGGCGGCTGAGAACAATAAGATCAGCACTGTACTCGAGAACACATCAAACATCACTCTCACCTACACGATTCAAGCGCTTTCTGGTGTTGCAAGCTAGGATGAATCGCCATCAACTCAAGAGGAAGCTTTCGCAGCAAAGAAGAAAAATTCTGGGGGAAAGTGCCGATTTGGTGGCAAGCGCTTCTACTACAAGAAGCAAGGGAACAAAGAGTTTGAGTGCCGCAAGAAGAAGTCCGACGAGGAGCGTGGACAAGTAGCCAAGAGCAACGATTTGACTTCTCAATCGTGGCTACGAGTGCGATGCAATTCGGAATGGCTCGTAGACTCCGGTGCAAGCTCGCACATGACCAGTGTCCGGGACAAGTTCGTCTCTATGAAGGACCTGAAGACTCCAGTCTACATCGCCATTACGGATGGTACACAGATCGACGCAGTTGCAACGGGCACCGTTGGTCTGAGGCTGATGGATGGAACGAACGTCTTGCTGTTGGATGTTCTCTACATCCCCGAAGTTGAAGGAAGCCTCATCTCGGTGTCGAGAAAGGCGAAATCACGCAATTCTGGTAAAGCAAGTGTGCCTTTAGCTGTGGAGACGCTAAGGTTATGGAGGCAATGCCTGTGGAAATGTCTACAAGTTGAAGACAGTGGGGAACAATGTGTGCAATGTCGCGACGACACCTCGTAAGGAGCCGTGGGCTGAAGTACACGCACGCCTAGGCCACATCACATTCAAGCGCTACGAACAGCTATTTTCCATGGCAAATTGAGGGCCCCAAGTCACGGGTGGGGTCACTAATGGTGCTGTCTGTGCAGGCTGCTGCATGGGCAAGATGAGAGCCGACGACTTTCCACGACACTCGGAAAAGATCGTCAAGAGTGCTGGTGGGCTTGACCTCGTGTACACGGACGTAATGGGTCCGATGCAGACCAAGACACCTGGTGGCTGCACGTATGTCGTCGCATTCATTGACGATTACTCACGCCACGTGACGGTCTACTTCATGAAAGCGAAGTCAGATGTGCTGTCGAAGTTCAAGATCGTCAAGGCAGCTTTAGAGAACACGACGGGCCAAAGGATCAAATGTCTGCGCTCGGACATGGTGGAGAGTACACAGGCCGGTAATTCAAGGCCTACCTCAACCACTGTGACATCAAACATGAGAAGGCGATGCTGTACACGCCTCAGCAAAACGGACTTGCTGAGCGCATGAACCGGAGCCTCGTAGAGATGGACCGCTGTATGCTCTACCATGAGAGCGTTAACAAGAAGTGGTGGGTAGAAGCTGTTAACACCGCAGCCTGGACCATCAATCGGATCCCAAATTCGGTGACAATCAAGACGACCTACGAGATCATGTACAAGACCAAGCCGCAGCTGAAGAACTTGAAAGTGTTTGGTGCACTTGATTACGCACACATCCCTGACGAGATGCCCCGGAAGCTCGATGCGAAGGCGTTCAAATCTCGTTTTATGGGCTACAAAGATGGTGTGAAGGGATACCCTGTCATGAACGAGGCAACGGAAAAGTTGCAAACCGCGCGCACCGTTAAGTTCATGGAAACGACTTCTCCTGACCATGTGATTGTTCGTCAAGACACAGATGATGTGAAGATTTTGCATCTGTGTCGACACTGGGTGGCCAACGATTAGCAAACACACGACAGATCGCTCCGGCACTTACTGAAGGTGGTGGTGTTATCCGACTTCAACGTGACACGATCGTAAACGGTACAATGGTGCCATACAGTTCCACCCATCCCATGATAGCAGCTCACAAATAAAAGCGAGCAAGCCATAGTCGCAACATGTGATGTATCCAAGTCATTCGAGGAAGCTACTACCAACGCGGATGCTCAGGAGTATAAGAAAGCAATTGCAAGAGAACTGGAGTCGCTCGCTGAAACAAGACCTCGAAGCTGGTACCAAGCCCAACGCCAGCGCCCGATTGGTTGCCGGTGGGTGCTGCTTTGAAACGCAACGAGAAGGGAGAGGTGATTCGACACAAGGCACGTCTAGTGGCAAAGGGGTATTCACAACGTCATGGCATTGACTACGACGAAATGTACGTAGCAGTAGCTTACCTCAACTCGATTCGTATGAAGCTCGCAAAGTGTTGCGCTGAAGGATTCGAGATCGAGCAGAGTCAACACAGCGTTTCTGTATCGTAAACTGGAAGAGGAGATCTACATGGAGCTTCCCGAAGGTCTACGCAAACTCTTGAGTTCGGTAGAGACGGAAAGAGAAGATGATGTCGTGTGTTTGTTGTTGCTGAGTTTATATGGGCTAAAACAAGCATCACGCGTCTGGAATGAGAATATCGATGCACATCTCAAGAGCATGGAATTTAAAGCTGCTGACGAGGATCCCTGCATTTACACGAGAGGTAGAGGTGATGGCGAGCGTACCGGATGTCTCTACGTGGACGACATGTTGATTGCATCACGTGAGAACGCTCCTGTTGATGATCCTAAATCATCGGAGGCTAAGGCGGCTCCCACGAGCTCGCCTGCCAAGAACCTTGCCTAGGACGAAGGTAAGGCTCGAGCCCAAGCTGCGAAAGCAGCATCTAAAAACGGTCTGACGAGGGTGCTGCTGTTGATAAGAAGCGCACAGCCCCCGGCTCTCCTATTCCGGAACCTCTCATCGAAAGGGATATCGTTCCCTTTTCGACTCTGAGTCGGATGAGGCCGAAACGGAGGGGACTATTACTGAGACCCAAGCGATCTCCAACGATCTCGATCAACAGCAGGAGCGCTATCAACCTGCTCAACTGCAAGGCGCTCCAGAGGTATCAACCTCTGCGCCTCCCACGCCGGTGTATCTTCGCGGCTATATCCACCGGATGCGGGGTCTGGGTCTCCCCTGTTCCTGGAGCACCTCAAGGCCCCTCGTGTATTTAACCATGGGCGCAATTTACATGGCGCCTATGAGTGTGCCTTGGTTCAAAACAAACCACTCTATGTCAATGGCATCGAGGCCGCTAGGTGTGCTGCTTGCACCACACCGAATTCCCTTAAAGGAGTTAACTAGTTTCCGGGAGAAACCGGAGGACCGTGGTGGGCTCTTCCCCGTGTGGGGGTACACTTGGATACAGCTCGAGAGCACTACGACCCAATCTCAGCCAGAATACCTGGGTCTCGTTGAAGAACTTCGCAGTTCAGGAGTTGAAAGAACTCCGAGAAGATCGTCTGCTGTCCTATGTCTTGGACCTGCGCGATCTTCGTATTGAGTTTGCCCTTTTTTTAGCTAAGCGGCAACTCCACTCCGTTATGGAGGGACTTAGACAGCAGTCTAAGTCCAGTGCTCAAGACGAGCGCGGGTACGGTTCCGTCAACCCTGGAACCGTACACCGTAAGGCGGCTAAGAAGCCGCGGGCTACTTACACCCCGGCTATTGCTGATCCCACATCTCAACAGCCTTTGGGCAGTCATCCCGGAGCCGGTCTTCCGGCTCCCATGCGTTCTGCGACGAGGGGGTATCCCCACCACTGCACAAGCAGCTGGCGCTTCCCAGAGCGCCACCGCTCTCGGGGAATTCGCTCCACATGGACGTGGGGTTCAACGTTCCGATCAGGGAGAGCAGGATGAGCCCTCTCACGTGTCTCAAAATGAGGTTCCTTCTCAGCCTCTTCCTTCTGGACCCTCAACTTCGGGTCGGGACTCTGTGGGGACCCTCTTTAGCGACGAAGTCCGACGACTTCGAGATCGCGTTTACGCGATCGAGGTTGCCCTTGGTCTGGGACCTGGTGGTCAGTCTGCCATCCAGGCTGTCAAACCAGGGGCTTTTGAGGTCCTTCGCCAGGATATGGATGCTTTCTGCCGTCAGACTCGGGAGACCCACGTGCGTGTTGGCCGCCGAGTTCATGCTTCGGCCTTGAAGGAACTTCGTCGAGGCTTAGGCTTTCTAAGCCATGTGCTGCACGGCCAGATGCCCTTTATGCGCCGCAAGAGGTATCCATACCAGTGGGCTTATGGGTATGGCTGTTACGGGAGCTCTTCCCATTCGGTACCGTCATACCCTTCGTATGACTCGCGTGGGTACCAGTCTGTTTATCATTCACAGGCTTCGACACCGGCTGCTCCAGTTGTCCAGGGGGCTCCAACTCGTTTCGAAGAGGTGAGCGTCAACTTAGCCTTCCTTCGTCCGAGGAGAATGACCAGCGGGTCGTTTTACGCTTAAGCCGCCCCACGTAGAACGTCGAGTGTGTCGTCATTGACTTTGGAAGGTCAATGGTTTATGCGGCGCCATGCCTGCTAAGGACCGCGAAAGGGTCGAATGAAGCGATGCTTCAACTTGCTGCTCTCGACGGGACTTACCAGCAGTAACGGTAGCTTTTCAGCGTCTAAGACGACCAAGTCCCCAACCATAAACACGGATAAGTTTCCTCGACCATTCTTGTCTGAGTACTCCTTTGTCTGTTCTGGGTCGACGCCATTGCGTCACTGACCCGGCTGATTAACGCCAGCCTGTCGTCTATAAATGACGACAACTATCTCCTCAAAGACTTTGTCTCAATATTCGAGACCTGAGAGGAAAAGGCTTTCCGAGCCTCTCCCCCACTTACGATGGAGGCCACAGTGCCTCCCCGCAAGGTTAGCGGCACCTGAGGGTGTCGTAACTCATTCAAGTAGAACGGGGTAAACCCCGTTGACCGCATTGCTGAGTACAAACCCAACCATAGGAAGTTGGTCCGACCAGGACCGAGGTGCTTCCGTACTGATACTGCGAAGAGTATCTTCGAGCACGCGGTTGACGCGCTCCGTCTGACCATCCGTCTGCGGATGGTCCACAGTTGACATCATCAACTTTTTTCCCAGTAGCTGGAACAGGGTGTCCCAGAACGCCCCTGTGAAGCGTGGGTCTCGATCAGAGACTATGGTCTCTGGCAGACCATGATAGCGGAATACGCTATCTACAGCTATGCAGCCTGTTTCCCGGTGACGTTGTCACGTACCGGAGCAAGATGCACCATCTTACTCAAACAGCAGACAAATACCAATATGCCGGTGTTGCCTTTGTCATCGGCTGGAAGGCCGAAGACGAAGTCGAGACTCATCGACTTCCAGCAATCTGCTGGCACAGGAAGTCTCTGCAGTGGAGTCGGGGCGTGGCCCGAAGGCTTCACCCTCTGACATCATTCACATGTCTTGACATAGTGCGCCACCCACTTGTACATGCGGGGCCACCAAAATGTCTGGGAGACCATTTGGTAGGTCTTCTCTCGGTCAAGATGGCCACTCATCGGCGCATCATGCGCCTCCAGAAGTATGTCATACTTCAGATCCTCGTCGTTTGGAACAACAACCCGAGGAGGATCTCTAGGGTCTACTCTGTAATGAAGTAACCCATCGACCAGCTTATAACGATGGAGCTGCGCCCGCTGTCGAGGCGAAAGCCTGTCGACTTTGGCGTCCTTGTCATCGGACAAGAACTGCACCAGTGGTGTGTAGTTCTCGTCCTCCTGATACGCCAAGCGTATCCGATCATATAGATCTGTCGTGACCCGACTGACATGAGCTAGCTCATAGTCAGGTCGACGCGACAATGCATCGGCAAGCACGTTGAGCTTGCCCGGCTTGTATTCAACGCGGAAGTTGTATTCCGCGAAGAATGACAGCCACCTCGCCATCCGCTGCGACAGATGCGGCGAGTTGGGGGCAGTCCGCAAGGACGCGTGATCAGTGTAGATCACAAAGGGCCTCGTGCCCAAGAGATGAACTCTAAACTTGACAAGAACGTACTTCATTGCAAGTAGCTCCTTGTCATGAACGGGATAGTTCCGTTCGGCAGCCTTCAGCTGCCTGGACGGAAGGAGATGACACGTTCATGTCCCTCATCGTCCTTCTGCAACAGCGCACAGCCTATTGCATAGTCAGAAGCGTCACAGACGACGCTAAATGACTTGTTCTCGTCCGGCAAGGCCAGGCCTGGCGCTTGCTGTTAGCTCGCCTTGATGCTGTCAAAAGCATCCTGGCGCTGTTGCTCCCAGACCCAGTCGGCATCCTTCTTTAAGAGATCCGACAAGGGTCGAGCTAGTTCAGCGTACCCTGCGCTGTACTTATAAAGATAGTTGACTAAGCCCAATCACTTCCGGAGGTCCTTCTGCGACCTAGGGGTTGGCCAAGCCGCAATGGCTGTGACCTTCCCTGGATCGTCGCGTACGCCGACTCTGCTGACAAAGCAGCCGAGGACCTTTATCTCTTCAGCTGCAAAGATGTGCTTGTTGATGTTGACATAAAGCTCGTTGGCTCTCATGACCTCAAACACACGACGGAGGTGCTTCAAATGCACCTCCATAGCCGTCTGACCACCTTCGGCACGGCTATGGACGAATATGTCGTCAAAGTACGTCTGTGCGAACGTACGCAATGGTCTAAACAATTGTGTGACCAAGCGATTGAACGTCGCTGGGGCATTCGATAGCCCCTGTGGCATCACTAGCCACTCCCAGAGCATCCCACTCGGGGTGCTCACTGTGGTGAGAGGAATGTCACTCTCCCGCATCAGGATCTGGTAGTATCCGTCTACCAGATCCAGGGCACTGTACAGCGTACAGCCCGACATGTTGTTTAGCAACACATCCTTGCGAGGGATCGGCGTCTGTGCCGGTACCGTCGCATTGTTCAGCTTGTTGTAAACATGAACCAGACGCCACTTCCCGTTCGGTTTACGAACGCAGAAGGTTGGCGTCGAGTGCGGGGACTTCGACTCCCGCACCATGCCCGACTTCGCCTTTTCGGCGAAGAAGGCATCTATGGCCTCGCACTGTTTGCGAGGTAGAGGCCACTGCCTCGTGACACAGTACTTTGTGCCAGGCACGAGATTGATCTCGTGCCGAACTCCCCGATCCGGCGGGAGTTGGGATGGTGGGTGTTTTGACACCACATCCGAGTACTCTTTCACAAGAGGATACACTGGATCCTCCAGGTTCTTGAGAATATCAGAACCTAAGCGCGTTGCGCGCAGCTTCGTGAACCCCTCCAGGACATCCTCGTCCATTACGGAGGAAGAGTTCAAATCTTCAGGAGAGGTCTCCGGCTTCAGAAGCACCATCTCCGCAATCTCTCCGACCTTCAACTCGGCCAGGAAGTCCTTCATGGACAATTCCTCGAGGTTGAGCAGTACTGACACCTCTGGCAGTGCCTCCAGATGGACGGCACCTGCCCTCATTTGACGACCAGACACGCCGTCGAAGACATGGCATTGCTCTTCGACCGGCCGTGCCGGCGGAGTCTCAGACTCCGAGTGTGGTACGTTGTTATCCATACGGGAGGTGTTCAACAACACCTCCGCACTCGTACTGGTCTTCTTGACCCCGCGTGGAACTACGTTACCCACGCTAGAGACGCACGCTGCGCTCTCAATCTTCTCGGTTTTTTCGACCCTGTGTGGAACTATGTTACCCACGCCGGAGGCGCTCTCAGCGTCCTCCTCAACAGCCTCAGCTGTTTGCGGAACTACGTTACGCGCTTGTGGACCTATGTTACCCACCTGTGGACCTATCTTACCCACACTGGAGGCGCTCTCAACGTCCTCCTCAGCAGCCTCAGCTGCTTGCGGACCTATGTTACCCGCTTGCGGAACTACGTTACCCGCCTGTGGACCTTTGTTACCCACTTGTGGACCTATGTTACCCACACCGGAGACGCCTACAGCGCTCTCCTCAACAGCCTCTGCTGCTTGCGGACCTATGTTACCCGCCTGGTCAGTGCCGTCCGGCACTGCCACAGTCGAAGCCCATACGGCGCGACGACTCTCAGCGTTGGGACTTGCCCATCGTGGCAATCCCACACGCTTGGCAATGAGTCTTGGTCTCATGACCGGTTGCGAGGCTCATCGCAACATCTTTGCTGGAGTCAGTGACTCCCAGTACTTCTTCAGACGTGTAAGCATCTTGGCGACCTTCTCTGGCACCCCAGGCCCGAACAGAGGTGCGAACATTACTCACCAAAGCTCTGTCGGAGACTGCGGGCCGGCTAGCCCCAATGGCTTTGCCGCGCCAATCGATCAAGGGCTCTTGCTTTTCGAGTGACGGCATTCCCAGGATCAAGTCATACTTGTCCATGTTTAGGACAAGGAACGACTCCGTGCTGTCAAAGTCCTCAAACTTTACAGCCAGGTCCATCCGGACCCCAGGTACGTTAACCACTGTACCATCGGCCAGTCTCACCGAGACCTGGACCCTACCTTCGCTTTTACGCAAAGCGTCGGCATACTTGTCGCCATTCCGTGCGACCGTCTGGCGTCGAGCAAAGTTTGTCGACGCCTCAGAGTCAATCAGGACTCTAAAGGGATCTCCTTATCCCCATACACTCGTGTGTACCAGAAGCGGTCCACGTCCGCTCTTTCTCATTTCGAGAGCACACACGCTCTCAGTGATTCAGCCTCCATGGCGTGCGCCGTCCGCACTCCTACCATGGGGACTTAGATCTTCCCCAGTTCCCCTGGCTCTTGGGTCATAGTTTTTGCCACTGGCCTCTCGAGCCCTTAGGTCTGGAAGGGAACTTCCTTTTCCCTCCCGTAGGACAGGCACGTTGCATGTGCCCGAGCTTCCCACATTCGTAACAGCGGATGGAGCTCTGTATGGCCGTACCCATACCGTCCCGGTGCTAGCTCCAGCTGCTGGAGCTTCCTGCACTGCTCCTGTTGACGCATTGTGGCATTGCCACGCCGGCGTAGGAGTACGTGCCTGTCTGTGGCTGAATTCCTCTTGGAGGGCGATCTGGATCGCCACCTCCATTGTGTTTGCGTATACGCGGAACAACTGTGTACGGGATGGGCCCACCTTCAGGCCATCCATGAACACTGTCACCTTGATGTGTTCAGGTAGGGGGTTCCCCACCAGAGATGCAGCGAGTACTCGCATCTCCTGGCTGTACTCATGCAGTTCACGCTTCCCTTGTTTACAGGCAAGGAAGCGCGAGCGCTGGCGATACTCATGGTTCGTCGGAAGGAAGGCGGCTCTAAGCTGTTGACACAGCTGAGCCCAGGTTGTGAAGCAACCCGGCGTCGTCGCTTCGCGCGAGTACGCCCAGGTCTTCGCCCGACATCCCAGGTTGGACAGGGCAAAAGCGACCCGAAGTCGCTCGGTCGAGATTAGAGCCGCATCCATGGCGAGCGCTACTTCTCTGACCCACAACTAGAGGTTCTCTCCCTCCTTTCCCTCATAAGGATTAACCTTAAGCCTCAACGGCTTAGGTTGGGCTGCCTTCATCTCAGCCACGGGGGTCTGCAGCCCCTGTACGTGAGCGATAAGCCCTCGCTCGTACGTGTCGAACGCCTCGATGCGTTCGCCCTGCTCAGCCGGCGTAGCAGCCGCCAAGCTTCGGAGGGCATCTCCTCCAAAGATGCCCACCATCTTTCGGACCGACTCAAACTGAGCATCAGTCAAATGGGGGAACTCCCCTCGATCCATCTTGACTTACCTTGTAGGAGCCACAGAGGGTTCAGACAGTCAATCTACCTGCGTAGGCGTGGATTGACTACGAGTGCTACCAAGAGCACCTTGCTTGAGGAAGCGTGTTATCAGGAGTATACAAACTCATAGCGAACGACAGTGCACAAGTCCTGGTCTTAGGGGACTTAATAGCCAGTTTAGAGTAGATTTAAGACTGCATGTATTTATAGATAAGTTTAAGTTTGGTCAGCAATGCAATGTTATAATTACCTATGCTGAATCCTATAAAGTATTAAAATGAGTGGCTTCCGGCCACGTCACGTGCAGGGTTCCGAAAATGCAATTGTTATTTTGCTCGAGAAAACAGCAATTCAAATAACTGTACGCACGACTAAGGAGAGACCTAAAGAAATAATTGGTACTATTGCAGAAAATATAGGCGTTTGTATGGAGTCTGTCTATTGCGAGGTTATTTTGGTTATTACCTCATCGTCGATAATTGGTGCATCGCGATCAGAATGATCTGCGTCTTGTCGTCCTGGCGGATGGACTCAAACACTGCAACGAAGTGCTCAAACCGGAACGTCCACCAGTCAAAAATGATTCCAAACGATTTAGGCAGGATACTTTCGATAATAGTTTCAACTTCACGACCCAATAATTGCATGTACTTTACGAGGCTGTCAGTAGATAGACTGTCAAACTTGACGTAGTTAGAGGCTGCCTCTGACTCGCAGAACGAGAAAGGTAAGTTGCGCGAGAGCAGCATGTCAACCCAAGAAAAAATCTTGTGCGTTTTGTCTTGTGTGTAGCATGCAAACCAAGCCTCTTTCAAGGTCATAGCTGGAGAGGCACAGCGCCGTTTGACTGGTGACTTTTGTTCGCTTGGGCCCTCATTATTTTCTGGTTTTGCAGGTGTCCGTGGGCGTTTGTTCGCGATCTGTCTTCCATTACAGACAGCCGAGCATCAAGCTTCTTGTTGACTTGAATTAACTGTTCAATCAATGCTGTTTGATGAAGAAACACCGGGTGCTGAGTTCTATCGTTGGGAATTTCTTGAGCTGGTGTTCCCTTGGAGTCTTCCGTCGTGCTTGGGCTGCAGGCTATGTATGAAGACCACGCTAACAAGTCGTTCACAGATATTCCATGTTTTTAGCACAAGCTTCCAAGCGCTGGACTACAAGACCTGTGGCTGATAGAGTCTTCATTGCCGGATAGTGACGGAAAAGGTAAGCCATGAGAGTATCAAGTACGGTGGCGTTAACGTTGTATTGCTCCAGTTTCTGACCCCGAGACGACGTGAATAAAGTCGAAGACACCAACCGGATTTGTTGCTGCGTTTGAGAATCGAAAATGTCCAGTGGTAGCTATGGCACAGTGGCGTCTCGGTCATGGGTACTCAGCACACGGGCGACCTTGTGGTCTTCCGCTGGTGTATTGAAGACGTACGCGAAGGCTTTATTTGTTGCCGTCATGTTCCAGGCCCCTCTGTCAAAGATCCACTGTGCGCACTTTCCGACACCGTTGGCGTGTTGAGCCCCGCCACGACCAAACGAATGTGGCGTCAAATGTTCTGTGACACCAGCTTCAGGCATAACTCTGATCAAGACACGATTCACGTAACCATGGATTCCAGTCGTGTCGTCAAGTGGCTTTTCCTCATCCGATCCTGCCACCAGTGGAGCAACAGCTTCCGGGTTGTCGATCAAGTCGATAAGAGGTGCTGCTGGTGTGAGAGAAGCTTCCGAAGCCACGTGCTGTTCAGGAAGATGGTTTAACAGTGCAGCCGCCGGCGCCGACTGAGTTTCCAGCGCAACAGCGATAGCCAGAAGTGGACACGTCGTGAAATCGTCGTCAGGAAAGAGAGACAGACCTTGTTCTTCTGACGTCTTCACGCGAATCAAGCGGAGAAAAAATATTCCCCCGAGCCGATTGACAAGTTCACCTTGCGAAGAAGCGAGAGGTCAGACGCGCGACCAAAGAGATACCAGAGCAAGCACAGCAGCGCCGCGTCTTGATAGTCAGAAGCCGTCACACAAGTTGAATACAGGTACTTCATCATCTGCTTGAGCGCCTTCTTCGTGCATGCAGGTGCCTTCTTGACAAAGTTCTCCGACTCTCGCTTCATGCAATGTCGTTCTAGCATTTGGCCCTTCTTAAGGAGTGACTTGTCCACCGCTGCTCGATGCTGAGGGAATTGATCGAGCAACCAATTCTTGGCCTGTCGAAAATACTGCATCACCGAATGCCTTGCCAGAAGCTTCCGCTTTCGCCCTTCCTTGAAAGCTAGATGAAGCCCAAACTTGTCCACTACTGCTTCTAGAACGAGGGGGGCGTTGTCGCGCTTCATTTACACTTCCAGGTACTCCCATGTCACGCCCTCTTCCTCCAAAAACGTCTTGAACAAGCGTGCAGCGCCCTCTCTAGCGCGCTTCGTATTGGTGGGTGCGAGATCGCTCAAACTCATCTTGCGTCGGAGAGGTCGGAGATTGCGTGTTATCTGCAAAATACGCGAATGAATAGAAGTTTGTATGGGAAAATCAATAACTGAACTGCTGCCTCCGACTCGATATGTCGGAGGTGTGTTTGTTCGATCTCTACAGACCACTCTGTTTTTTGATTGGTTAAAAATCAGGCAACATTGAAAAATGATTCGTCAAAATACGACCAAAGCTCTCTGATTGGATAAAATTGTATATAGTGAATTTAAGTATGGTCGGAGAAGTGACGATATTCATCCATACGGCCGACCTGGAGAACCTCCGACTGCTTGCACAAACGACATCGAAATGGAAAGCCTTAGAGAGGGCGATCGTTGCCGCTCTACCACGAAAGGAGACCCGATGTATGCGGACACCACTTTATGCCGCCGATGAGCAACTCTGAGCTGTAGTCTAGCTAAGCGAACACGTAATACACTACATCAAGTTTTGGATACCGGTGACGATCGGATGTGGTTTTAGTTGATTACCTCATGACTGCGTTGAATAATGTAGCACCTACTCCGAGTGCGTCTACAGAGAATAAAGCGGTTGTGTATACAAGAGGAAATCTGTTCAAGACCACAATAGCAGGGGTCCAATTCGGAAGGTCTGGTTTCACAGTGAACAGCACTGATACTATGATTACTCGAAGGATCCATTGCAGATCATTGGGGGATCAGGTCACTGGGAGATCAATCGAGGTTTTTTGTGTAGGTCATGTTGGTAGGTCTTGAGGTTTTGTTTTGGTATCACCGTGGTCTCATATCCTCCACTCATTCGACACTTCACAAAATCCCAAGAAGAATCCAATACAACGTCACACTTGCAATGGCTCGCCTCGCACCACCACGCTCTAGCATAACAACCTGTGTTGCTACCCCTGGTAATGACGATCAAGTTGCACCACCCCAAGTCGATGTTGATCCTATCCGTCGGTGCCGGCAACGCTCAACCACTAGGAGCTCAACCACTAGGAAGAACGCCGCTGATTCCAGTGTTAGTATTGACAGTATGCGGATCCACTCATATGAAACTGAGGAAGGTTCAAAAGGCGTGCATGATAAGCCCAGCTTCCAAGCCAGTGATAGGGATGATGACAAGGTAGCCATTACAGCTAACCAACGCTCTCGCCGCCCAACTACTCGCCGCCGTACTGGAGGTCCTAGAGGTACTGGGTCAGGTGGAAGTGATGGTACTAACCCTAATGGTGATGATGCTGCGCATGGTGCTGACGTTCAAAATGTGCAACATCGCTCGGATCCTGAAAGCGAGAGGAACTCTCGTTATCGCCGCATTGCTGGAGGTGTGAGTGAACATGCTCCTGATACAAATCGAGGAGGTGCTATCGATGTCGAGATTTCCGGGGAATCTAGTACAGACACGACTCCTTGGGACTGTGAAGCAGAACTCTATCAGAACACCTCGCCGCTTACAAAACGTCTACGTCGAAGCTCTCATTCGTCTTGCAGCGACGACCCACAAGAGCAGACAGCGATTAAGAAACGAGACGGGCGAACAAAGCTGTATATCAACGGGTATGAGTACACACGAGCAACTTGTACACAAGTTAAGATTACTTACCGATGCAGCTTTTATCGAAGTCAAAGCTGCCCAGCAAAGCTCGCGTTTATAGCAGCAACAATGGATTATGATTTTGCCAATAGCGTTTCACACACATGCATTCCACCATCGATGAGGGCGACAGAAGCTCTTGAATCGAGTAGGGCTCGAGACGTTACTGCTGCAATGCAGCGAGATGTTGACAGCTTAGCGACATCGACGATAGCAACACCGCTTCAGATTTGGGACGAGCTGAGCACTAAGTACTACCAATCTCCAGAAGGCAACAGTGTCGTGCGTGGAATGGCGAGAGGGCAAGTACTTAAACGTGTTCATCACGCACGTGCACTGCACTATGGAACTGACATGCACGGCCGTGTTGAAGTGCCACCATTAGTGAATGTTAAGAACAGCAACTTACTGTTTCTGCAGTTCCACCACGTATGGGGAAATGGAAAAGGCAAGCTAGACCGTGTGATCGGCTGGGCCAACCCAGCCCTTTTGAACCTTCTTCGCTACGAAAACATCACAGTTTTTCTCGATGGCACCTTCCGGTGCGTGCCCGACAAGTTCGAGCAATGTGTGGTTTTGATGGTGTTTGACAGAGGTACCAAGCTATATATTCCAATTTTCTTCATACTCTGCTCCTCCAGAACCTACGATACCTACTGGAACCTCCTCCAATTTGTTAGCAATGCATGTGGCGAGGCTCTTAAGGTTAAAGAAGTTGTGTGTGACTTCGAAGCCGCTTTAATTAACGCGGTAAGTGACTGGTTCCCCCAAGCTTCCATCATCGGGTGCTTATTTCACTTTAAGCAGGCCTGTAAGCGTCGAATGCTTAAGGAACGTCTCCACCATGACCAAATCAAGATTGCTATGCTACCTGGCTTTCTCGACATGTTGACCGTGATCGAAAAAAGCAAGATAGCGAAGCAAGGAATTCCATGGGTCAAAAGTGCTATTAAGGCAAAGTGTGAGAAGGACAACATTACATACACAGAGACCAAATGGTCCTCTTTCTGGAAATACTTTGAGCGCACTTGGCTAAAGCTGTTCCCGCCAAAGTTTTGGAATGTCCATGGGTTCACCAATGGCGTGGTCGCGCGGACAAACAATCCACTAGAGAGGTTCAATCGCGAATTGAACGCGGCATTTGGGGCACCACATCCTTCATTGCCGCGATTCATTCAAACAGTGGAAGATATTTCTCGACGCCGAGTCCAGCTCCGGGACGATATCAGCCGTGGAAGGGCAAAGCCACCCCATCGTGTTGAACGATGTGACCTGCCATGTCCGGTAGAGTTCCAGGATAGTCAGAACGAAATGGTCGTCTAACCAAAGAAATCCATGTGACCTTGCGATAGGTCGGTTGGTCTTGTAGTTGTGATACGCATAGGTCATACTTAGATCACATTACCTATGCGCAAGACCTCATTATCCTATGACCTGCAATAGACACTACCTGATTACTGTGGAATACTTAGTGAGTCTTGTCGAGATTCAAAACTTCAGTAACATCAGCCGCATTGCTGATGCTAACTGGACGCCCTATCCCACCAAGTAGCTGAAGACCGCACTGTCAATGTGGAATGGAGGAACAACATGCTGTAGCAGATATTCTGTGATCATTCGCTTTCCATGAGTAGCACAAGCGATATGGATACTGGAATAATTGCGGATACAATTGTGGTGACACATTCGATGGGCGGCCTTGTAATGGCGAGTGCTCTTGCTAGTGGGAAATGCAATTTTGCGGAGTCCACGTCCTGGGTGAGTATAAGTGCACCTATGATGGGGAGGATGGCTGGAGACATCGTTCAAGACATCTGCAACGGTGAATTAACCGGAATTGTGTGGGGATAAATGAAGCTCTCATTGGTAAGTGTCCCGCTTCTATTGCTAGGAAGTCTATTTCGTACCAAAATGAAAAGTACAGCCAACAAAGCGAACGCTTTAGCTCGGAAAGCTCACCGTGAAAAGGTGACTGCTGTCCTGTGCAGTACGAGTTATCACGGAGCGATTTCAAAGTGTTACCCGTCATGTTCGGTGATGATTCCGCAAAAGTCGATAGAGAATGATGCCCTCGTTGAATTTAAGAGCTGTCTAGGTGGCAATCCAACATTGTTTGGTGACAGCTATCTCTGCTAGGCAGTCAAGTTGAATCATGTAGATGCTGAATTCCTTACTCGCTTTGGTTTCTTCAAAGATTCACAAAAGCCATTTAAGGGGTTTGGGTGCTTACTGCAGCCTACTGGAATGACATGCAGAATGTTAACATAAAGCCAAACTAGCAATGAGAAATATCTGCAGACGAAGAGATTTTACGTAGCCAGCATTTTGACAAGAGTATAGTCTCACACCACTATCAATCATTACCGTAGCATATTAACCACTCTATTCTAACTTCTTCGTTTTCAATCATCTACTACAGTATAGTAGTTCCCAGAAGAGCTTTCTCCAGATATGGTGATATCCACACAAACTCACAAACGATCAGCACAGATGTAGGACAGTTCGGCCACGATAATGTCAAATTCCTTCATTTCTAATTTGTAGCTCATTTGCAGTGAAAATTCCACTGCACTACAGTTGTAGGCATTCGAACCATTTCATGGGCTTCTGGGAATCCCTGAAGAGGCCATCACCATTTAAAAATGCAGTGTCGGCGTGATTTAACTGCGGTCTGTAGAAACGATCCATGTAGTCATTGCCGAACCAGCCATCGTCAAGACCAGCCAAGCAGCTCTGGTATTCTACTAGGGCGTCGTTTTTCTTCGACTTATGCGGGACCACAGTGCCTGCAAAGATGCACGATGCTTGGTAGCTTGAAAAGAGTCCGAAGAAACTGTCACTGCACATTGCAGCCGTCACATTCCCTCGGTACGCTGCTTGAGCGGCAACATACGCAGCATCAATTGACGGTGACGTGTGCTTCCCGCCTTGATAGGTGCAGGATTTTCGTGACTTCGGCATCGGACACTGGCCAAATAGCTCGAACAATTCCGAAGCAACTTCATTTCCTTCGTGACAGATTTCTATAAGATAATCTGAAGCCATGCTACCAGTTGCTGGAGTACTCAGCGCCACCCACGACGTCGTCTTGCTAAATCTGCATTTTCCTTTGGCAAGAGCACCCGCTATCACAAGGCCACCCATGGAATGCGTCACGATAATAGTGTTATCAATGATTCCTGCGGCACGGTCGCTAGTGCTACTCATTGAGAGCGATAAATCGCAGTACCTTTGCTGGAGGGTGTCGTTCCTCCACCCAGCATCGTTAGTATTCACGACAGCGTACTTGACCGTCGAACAGCAAGTAGCGTGATCACCAATATCACCAAACTTATTCTTTGTCAGCGCAGGCGTGTCGAACAGCGCAGCCTCATCGTTCGGATTTCCCAGTCCATGAAGGAAGATACAGGGGCGAGGCTTGGACGGGCATTCACTGCAGTCTCTCGCCTGCATGGCCATATGCGACGCAGACTTTAGCTTTCTTGTTAAACTTGATGGAATTTTGTCTCCCGTAGCCAAAGCCAGAGCTGTCGGCGTCAATGATACAGCTTTTTCAACTGGTTTGCACGAGATAGAACCATCAGTTAGCTTTGGCTTGGAAATGGAAACGTGGGTATTGAGATACTCCACAGCAATGTCCAAATCACTACTGTAAGCTTGAAAACCTGTCTTGCCCGACGCGCAGATAGCGTAGTTGGCTCCAGCGAACGATGTCTTGAACAAGTTTCCGCTCGTGCATTCAACAGCTTCTTTCCCAATTGACGCACTAGGAATTGGCGAGACATCATTGAGAGCAGGAAGGATATTGTCAAATGGGAGTGTGTTGGGAGGAAGGCACCGAGTAGTTACAGCGTTATTCTTATTCTTGGTCGACAGGTAGGCGGCACCGTCAACAAGACTGTACGTG
Source organism: Phytophthora palmivora (assembly GCA_008079305.1). NCBI lineage: Eukaryota > Oomycota > Peronosporomycetes > Peronosporales > Peronosporaceae > Phytophthora > Phytophthora palmivora. The sequence goes on along the minus strand of VOQZ01001019.1, from coordinate 22,131 downwards.
AATTCGGAGTTGCCATCGATGAAAGTTGCATAGCCGTTGTAGAGTACGGTGTCGCCATTAGCGGACATAACGGGGTTGGCATAAATGTCGAACTCGGACTGTCCGTGGAGTTTCGCGGACTTGCGCTTCATCGTAACATGGAGTTTCACGGAAGGTATATCCTTCAGTGGCGCTTGTATTTGTGAAGGCTCTAAGGCATATGCTGTGTGTCCAATACACAGTAACCCGAAGGCCAGCACAACTCGCATTTTTGCGACCATGTCCTTAGATAAGTGTTTTATCTTTTGCGAAACGAATAATGAGAACGAGGCTTCGCTCGGTGATTAGGACACGTGGAATACAGTGTATGAATGTCACGATACGGTTCACGTACATGTATGGGAATCCATACTGTACATGACGATGAGGATGGATACAGTACAGTTGTGCATACGAGACAACACGACCAGACTTCCACGCAATCAACAAGTCTCTCCTTTGTAATTCATCAACACAAACGGTACCGTAATCAAGAAATATCTCGTTCAAGATTTGTACGAATCCACAACTTCACGCAATCCTTACACGAAGCCTCACCCACAAATTCTGAAGCGAGTTCACAAAACGTCAAGTTACCCGTCGAAGGCTAAAGATGCGATGAGGACATTTGGTCAGTTTAAAGTACGTTTAGGGTGTTGGTAAATCCTCCAACCCCATTCATGGGAAGCATCAAATTTGGGGTTGAACCTCATAGGCAGTGTGACCATTTTTCAATTTTAAGAGAAGAGTACAGTAATCTCCCATTGCCATTATAAAATCGTTACTTGACTATTTTATTTTCTCGTCTTGTCTCTCGTTTGTATGACAATTTGGTATAACTGTATAAAATTAAAGTACTAGTACATGTTTTACTCGTTGGTACCTTCTACATGAACTTGAATGTGATAAAGATGAAAGAACGTGGCGCGTTGTTACAGCTACCGAAATTAGACGGCCATTATTTGTGTTTTCACAGTATTTTAGGGATGGATGTCATGACACACAAATCCTCAAACGAGAACAGGCTAAAGGGTTCTCAATCTCTAGCCAAAAAGAAGCCTTTTAAGGCGTGCTTGACCTCATTAGAATGCTCTGAGCGCCCACACCTTACCCGTATATCCGAAAGAACGAACGTTAGGCGTGGCCATGAGTATCCAAGCGATAAATTGGCTGATTTTGTGGTCTTGACCTTACCCCTCCTTGCTACCCTTTCCCTCTTCAAGCCTAATCGACCAAATGCTGAATTTGAAGTAAATTTGTAAGAAAAACCAAATTTACTCCAAATATTGACCCTATCTTCGGTAGCTTCCCCTTGTCCGCCAATATTGCCAATACATAGCTGTATTACAACTACAGTACGCAATGAAATCTCAGTCAATGCGGCATTGTAGTCCTTTGAACATAGAGAGGTATCTGAATCACGTCCAAGAGGACTACAGAACTGTACATGCTAGCTTTGATTATTAATAGCGTTGTATTCGTACTACCGGAAGTGCATGAAGGTAATGGTTGTGAGATACGACGTCAACAACCGCACATACTTAACCACCAACCATCGCTACAGCAACGTGTTTATGGCTGCTTTCAAACATCCAGACTTAATATCCACATGCTGTTAGCAAGATTTCTATTCGTGCTGTGCACTTACATAAACGCGATTTCCGTAAAGGCGTTTAAATTGATTGATTAACCCTTTTTTGCAGTACTAATCACCCCAAAGCACAAACAATACTGTACATGAACGGAACTACCTTCAAGACAGGAATGGGAAACAGATCCAGCAAATCTTGACTTACCGTACTGTCGCAGGTATGGACTGGCTTGATACATGGTCAGTACTAGTACAGCTAACAGTAGAAGACTTTATTTGATGATGCCACATCAAAATCCTAATTTCGCTTTAGTCATCGCTACCAATGGCGATTGTTTGCTAGCCTCATGGCTCCATCGGTACTATTAGTGCTACTACGCATCACATATTAACGGCAGATTATTCATTGACCATAGTGACAATTCCAGATTCCGAATCTATCTAACGTAGACTGAACGGGACTTCGGCACTCCTACCTGACTTCCCTATCTTATTACTTTCTCATAGGGCACCCCAGTCAAATCTCAAGAAAGCCGCAGTAGCCAATAGTTATGCGAGAATTGAATCCCTCGATAACCTTTCTCAAAAGGCACTCCCTGCCGACAGTGTAGCGACAAGCCGGTTCTGGCACTGACGCATTGAACTGCTAGATGTGATTAGTCGATTCAAGCAAATAAGACAGAAATTTACAACCATGAACTCCAGAATGAGTTTGGGTATGTCGTTTGGGGCAAAGTGCCACCACTAATGAACATTGTTCAGATTTATGCCAATCGAAAAGGGTTGTGGTTAACAAGATTGTCAATTATATTTTGAAGATGTATTTTAGCTCAACGGAAAAGTAGGTGAAAAGAAATACTTGTCTGGATCGACTTTAGCGGGTACTGGACCCGTCCCGATATTGAATACGCTGCAAAAGTGTGACATTAATGAAATCCCACCGGGCTACACGTCTTCGTATCAGCCGGAGGATATCGCTCGGATGAAGCCATTTAAGCTGGAATTGCGATCACTTTGGGTTGAGCACCGCGGTGCCAACTCCGGTCCCACCGAGAAAACGACACACAGCAGGAGTTCAAGCTTGTAGCACCGTCTCGAGCACCTTTGATACCATGGCTTACGAATGCGTAGGAATGCCTACCTACTACGACGTTGCAACGATGGTTTCGATAGCTTGGTATCCCTCCCGATAAGCGTAAGTTTCCGCAGGTATACCCAGTATTTTATGAAGCCGATGTTACAGCACAGATTGATTAGTTAGAGGAACTAAATTTGGCTAAAGAGGTCGGCGACGACTTCGCTCTCCTATTCAAAATAGTGCACTTCACTTTGCATTTCTTTGTAATTTGTTTCAAATCTTAGTACGGATTTTGTACCCTTTGTAATGGTGGTGCCCTATAAGAAAGGTATTGATAAGTTTTTTTCTAAAAACAGAGTTTCTCCAAACTATTTTGCATGTGCAACTCTTTGTTGTAAAAGCGGAGTTCTGGGGGGCACTTGGACTCCAAGTTGGAGCGCCATGGCAGAAACGATTTGTACGACCTTCCCAGCATGTAAAGGGGACGATGTTAGAGCTACCGAATTTAGATGGCCATTAACTGACATTTTGCTGTACGGATGCACTGTCTTTGATTGATAGAAAAACAACTGGACGTGATGTTACCCATCATCTAGGGGAAATGTATTTTATATTCGCGTGGTGTGCAATAACATACACCACTATGGCTAAGTCTTTAAGTGACGAGTCTAGATTTGGGAAATATGGGACTAGTGCGTTTTTTCCGTGGCATCACAGTAAATATGGTTTGTTTTAGGTTGCGCTATAACCAAATCATACCAAAATTACACCAAAAAAATGTTCCTTGCAATGAAGCAGACATGCATTGAAGACGACGTTTATTCGTCAGCAATAATCGCTACCTTTTGGATAAAAGCTATTGCCTTGTACAAATAGCGCATCCGGAGATATGGTACCAATTCGTAGATGCTATCGTCCCAGAGCGCGTTAGTGATCAACATTTCTAGAACCGCTAGGCACCAAATTCCGCAGGAGCTATTATCCTGCTGCTTGCACCACGAGATCCGCTCAAACACTAGCATGTCTTTCAGACCGAGAATTCCCGCGACCACTTGCCCCATGCTTTTCTCAATAATCTTGTAGTTGCTATCCGACTGAAGAGGGTCGAACATGAAGCACACCTTGCTCTCTCGATCGACCAGAAATGCCACCCAGTGTAGGGATATGTTGATGACACCAACAACACGCTTGTACTGCGGATTGCTGGCACCAAAACCTCCAGCAACACGACGTTTTTGCTCTGGTAGTGCAAACTGGTGATAGTGAGGGCTGATGATACCCACGTCATGATGTTCATCTCTCAAGACGAAGAGTGAAACTAAAAGCGACGTAGTGTGTAGCCACAGGTTTTCGCGGAAGTCAAATAGTTGAGACCCAGCTATTGTATCTCCAGGAATCTTGTTGATGCTAAGATTAAGTGTCTCCACATAACCCTTGTACTCAGACTGTAATCGATAAAGAAGTGTTAGGTTACTGGTTTTGATAGGTTTGGTATAAATTTGGTCAATTGGGGTACCTTTGTGATGTGGTGCGTGTCTTGAAACGGCTCGCGAAGATCACTGACGCGCCACTCAACTGTATCCAGCCACTTTATTGTGCGCATCACCAGCTTGAAATTGTTTCGAGCCTCATGGATACTGGCCATGGCATCCAGTTGGTCAAAGTTAATACAACCGTAGTCTGGCCAGTAGGCCAGCAAATCAATGTCCGTGGTCAGTTTAATGGCGTTGATACCCTCCATTACTTTGTCTAGTGGGAGCATTTGCGTAATGACGGGAACTTCTTGGTCCTTGATGAAGGGTCTAACCGTCACAGTACTGCCGATTTCTGCGGTAGGCATCACTAGAGCATCTACCATTGCTTTGGTGTGAAACATGCTGTATGCACCGTCCAACAGCGCTGCGACATCGGTAAATTTGGCGAACCTTGACATCTTGCCTTTGCGGTACTTTTCAGCTAGCTCTCGGGCAGCACGACGCTCGGATTTATGCTTCTGTTTCTTGCGCTGTTCTTTAGTCATGCCGTTGACCACTGGACGTTCCGCAAACTTCCATATCACCACTTCAGAGTTTTGTTCATTATTTCCAACTTCGGTCAAATTTGGTGTAATTTTGGTACCAATACATGGTAGTTCATTTCTCGTAGAACCGTGATCGGCCCTGACTGCTTTTGTCTTATCAGCTTTAGCAGCGTTCGGGGTTTCACAGCCAAGATCGTAGTCACTATCACCTTCATTCTCGACCTCTTTCTGGGCACCACTAGGTATTGCTTCCTCACAAGACCCAGTAATTAATGTTTCGGGAGGGCGTGTTGACAACTCTTCTGAAAACGACATTTGGGAGAGCCTTGCCGCGCCGATTGATGATACTTGTGAAAGGCCAGGGAATGAAGGGGTTTCACGATCTGTAAAGTCGACTACATCACCGGAATGTAGTGCAACATAAAAGTCCTGAAGCCACTGAAGTGCAACCCGGTACGTCGGGGTGGACTGCATCGCCATTCGATCGATTATCTTTTCTGCCAATGCCTTCGTTTCGATATACATATCTGTCGTGGTCAGGGGGGTTGCCGTGACAGCACTGGACACGTGAGCTGCTTCAAACCTCCAGGTCGAACGTCTCCTTCGGCGATGTTGTTCATTGGGCTGTGAACAATCCATCTCGTAGAGATTGACCGCATAGGTGGTATGACAGTCTCATAGTTGCAGTTGCTACGAACATACATCACGTGTCGACACGGCAACAGACATGTGTTCATAAATATACAATCACATTTACTTTGCTGCACCAATGTTAGCCATTATAGACGTGTTAGTAGCCGCACCAAATTTACACAACCTACCAAAATTTGACCAACACTTACCAACGTGTTAACTTCGTAAGTGTTTCCTGTCATTTGGCTCGTCACGGTAGCCTTACCAGAGCTTAGTTGTACTTTATAATCTGCACTTGGTCCTGTCGCCAATTTATACTGCTCGGAGACCAGATTGAGCGCAAACTTGCTGATCTGTAGTGCAAGCGACGAAATCTCCACGTCTTCACATAGACCACTGGGACGCCCACCAACGCGGTGGTATTCCGTAATGTATTGGTCCTCCGCATACTCCTGGAGAGTGATCAACGTAGACACAAGTTGATCAATAGAAAATGTGTCCTTGATAACATCCTTGATCTTTCCCCATTTTGATTCAATGCGGTTGTTAGTGTTGTTGGTGAGGTGCGGAACGTTTCCACGTTTGTAGGACACCCACTCATCTTGCGTGTTATCCCAGTTATCCACGAACGTTTTATACAGTGGATGCGAATCATTTCCACTGAGTTTCTCCAGCATGGCACCCTTTGCGTTTTCATATTCGTTTACATTCTTTGCGTAAACCATAAGAGCCAAAAGGCCTTTCACTTCCTTCTTCACGGGACCGGCATAGCGGGCAGCCTGCTTCTTCAGCCATGTAACCACATGCCACTGGCAGAGAAGCTGCCGGGCATCCGGAAACCCTTCCCGCAGTACATCTTTCTCATGTACCGCTTTGTCTGTCACGAAGACCTGAATGTTTCTCCACTCTGGATTGTTCTGCTTGAAAATATCAATCACGCGGCGTAGGTTCACTTTGTTCGCTTTCAACAAGAGCGTGGTGGATGTATTGGCCCTACACATACAATTTAGATACATATATTATCTTTTCATAAAACAATTTCATTGCCGTGCACATACCTTTCCAAACACGTCGTGAACCATAAAGCTAAAAAGCTTGTATCGGTTTGCGTTTGTATTATGAGTGGAATCCACCAATACAACTTCCGGAAAAGCCTTAAATAACCGCTTCATCTTTGCCGTTTGGAATGTTACTACGCGTGCCACATTGGTCTCGCTGTCGACCAAAATGTCCGCAGCATTTCCACCATTTTGGCTACAGAACTCGTCCAAGATTGCAAGAGCGCGCTCAGCATCTGTCAGTCCAGCGTTTTGTGTAAGCTTAACTTCTTGCACCATGTTGTGCACGTCTCGAAGAGTCGTTTTCTTGCCTACATTACCACCGAACACACACAGAAAATATTAGCTTTCACCGAAATTACACCAAACGCTTATAAGTTGTACCTGTGCGCGACCGTAGATACTGTAATATACCCTGTGCGTTGGCGCCGGCCTTGTGCAATATCTCCACGTCCTTCTTCAACTGGGGATCTTTCACGGTTCGGTTTTCAGCATAGCTTTCCCACAGGTGCTCATTAAGGTGGTGGTTATGGTTTCCGGAGGCAGACACCTTCAGTTCCCATGTACCGCTTAGCGTAGCTGTCACACGAGCATTCACGGTGGCTGTACACTTAGTTCCGCGGATCATGGTGTGCTTGCGCTTACCATTGCTGCGGGGCTTGTGGCTCTGACCATGCGTACACTTTAACGTTTTCGAATAAAACTCCCAGTGTTCTGGTAACAGCATCATAGTTTTCCTTGCACGCTTGCCCTCCATCTTAATAGTCTCCGCAGACTTCTCAATCTGTTTATTGCGCTGGCCGACAGAAGTACTGGTGCGCTTGGAAAACTGCTGAAAACTTTTGCGCTGGAACTTGTCAAACGCTTGGTGAAAATCCTCCCAGGAGTCAAACGTTGAGGGAAAGCCCCTGAAAAAAACTGGTAGACCTTGAGGTTTCAGATTGTGCTTTCGGTGTCGAATTTGGTGTGTTTTTGGTACTATACCAAAAGTTTCGTCGGTGATCGCGTCATCTTCTTCCTCGTATTTGTCCCCCTCGTCATTATTTCTCTCGCCATCATATTCGACCTCACCACCACTGTCCATCCCACTGCAATTTTCGTCTCCACCACCATCCGATTTGCCGCTCGATGAGCTACCTTCATCATTATCTTCGTAGCCGTCACTGTCTTCGTCGCTCTTTTGAGATGGAACTTTGTCCACGAAATCAGAGTCATCGCTGCCATCGGGAGATGGCTCGCCGTCTGCTTCGTCGAAAGCTGCAATGACCTCACGAAGCGCACAATCTTCTGTACCTTTAGCCTCTTTACCAAACATATGACTTAATGCGCGGCCTTCCCATCGATCTGTACGTTGACTTCCACCCGATTCTTCTTCAAACTCTTTTTGCAGCATAGCAGCTGTCGATCGGGTAACTCGCTGCTTACCACAAACGGCGAGACGAATGGCTTGCTCCTCCTTTCTGGCTCGAGCAATCTTCTCTGCGTGATGGACCTGAAGCAATGCGTGGTTGAAAACTTGTAGGGGAGGGGTCTTCTCCATAGCACAGACAGTGTCGTTCCGAAGGCATCGCTGATTCTGCCTAATGCGAATCCGAGCCAGCTCGGCGCTGTTCCTCTGCGCATGCGTGACCTTGCCATGACTTGGATACGAGGGTAGATCTAGATTGTCCCCCTGACAAGCGATTATGTGTTAGTGTAATTTGCCATCATACTTGCATAGAGACAGATAAAGGTACCATCCTGCTGCTCTTCCTCCTGTCTCCTGACTCCAAGGGGGAGGATCGACGAATGCCAGTCAGTTCGAAAGCACTAAATTTCGAAAAACTCCGGGTCTCCCCAGTTTGGTAAGATATTTTATCTTTCTGTGCCAAAACTTCAACCCGAAGCACTCTATCTGGCTCTTTACCGATCACCAAAGTTACACATGATTTGACCGCATTTACACTGAACTCAGAGCCTAAATTCGGTAGCTCCAGTGGTCTCCCATGTAAAGGCTGGCAGCACTAGTGGTTTCCAGACCAGAAGTCATGCTCCAAACGAATGCGCCTATGCAGTTATCTACAAGTTGTAGACTACAACACGGGTGTAAAGTTAGCTGCAGAAAACGAGGTGGAGCAATGGAGAGGTACCAGTGTGCCGGCGGAGTATCTGGCTAGTTACACGAGGGATAAACTGGAGGAGGCAATCGCTGCACAGCATTTCGCACCGTCAAGGCGAATAACAACCACAATGTGAGAACGACACTCGGGTGGGACCCGTCCACATGCGAGCCGGGGGTGTCGAAGCGCTTATGCCTGCACCATATTTTATCAATATGGCCATCCGTGCAAGCGTTTCGTTGCAACGTTAGACTTTTGCGGTTGGTCTGCTGAGCGATTTACGGTTGTCGATGACTGTTTCAAAATGGCGTCTACTCTGCTCTATGTGGACCTGACTCCAGTATCCAGTTAGTTCGTAGTGAAGATCGAATCAGAAATCTCCAGTATCGTCCATCTTCAAAGGCTAAGGAGAGACGATTGCCTAGCAATGGTGATAGCAGCAAGGAAGTTGGGAAGGCGAAGAGAACATGTCCCTGTTCAAACTACAAGTCGAGGTAGCTACAGTAGGCGGAGCTGCCCGAAGAAGTAACTGTGACCTAGAGTTAACGTGAAAAGCGGGCTGGACTTTGATAATACATGTTTACTTGTTTATAGTCTGTGTGTGCCTGTAAGTGGTTGACTGCAGTAGTGTGCAGGGTGTCGAAGGACTCTCTACTAAAACCCTAAGTTTTGCAATAAGAGTCCAGGAACTCCGCTTTTTGCAACAACGAGTTGCAAATGCAAAATAGTTTAGAGTTTAGAGTGACCCCGCTTTTTGCAAAAAAAAATAAAATAATAATGTAGAAATAACATATTCAAATGGCATCCCCATCAGATCGCAAGAAAGCTGCATTACCAATAACATCACTGGAATAGGATCTCACGATCATCCTTTCTCGTAAGGTATACATGAAGGAGACATTAGAGTATTAGAAAGCGCCAAGACCCCACCTAAAAACCGAATTAAAACATCAAAAGTGTTCGTCAAAAGTACAGCGAGATTTTGCGAGGTGGCGTGAGTTATGAGAAGGTTGTTCAGGAATATGATGCAAGAATCGGTGTAGTGTTGATAAAAATCCCGCCGAGTTACACTTCCTCGTGTCGACCTGATAATATTGCGTGGGTGATGCGTCGAAATTATAGTTATGGTCATTTTGGGTGGAACACTTGCAGCACAAGCTTCATGATCATCGACAGAGTGGTGCACAGTCCACGTTTAAACTTGTAGCACTATCACGAGCAGCGTCAATAGTATGGCTTACAAATGCTAGGGAACGTCTCCTTGAACATGGCTCTCGTAAGGTTGGTGTTTCCACTGTTAAATGTCAGATTCCAACCAGTGGACCCAGGAATTTGTACTTCTTTTGATAATGTAATCCAAAGCCTTGGACATTATTTTCACTTTTTGTAATAGGTGCCTTTGAGAAAGCAATGTCGGTAAGAATATCCGTGTTTATTAGAGAAGGCTATTTACCTACTAAAGTCAACGAAAGCCGCGATTTTGCTAATCGTCTACATACTGTTGAGAATGTGTTGGGCTCCCAACTGGGAGACTACATCTTCACCGTAACTCTTTCCAATGATAACCATGGAGATTATCGCTGTTGCGAGTCGTTTCTAACTTACGGAATGACTTCGATCGAGTTGTTGTATATCGGGTAACGCAAGTCCTTCAGCTCAATGATACCCTGCGCGACCGCGTTCTCCACATCCAACTGGATGTCGCGCATGCACTGGATCAAGTGTTTTACGGTCTGACACACAGCTAGGAAACCCTCCTCACCCCACCACATCGTCTTGTTCGCGTACAGGCATCGTCCACCGCAGATGTCTTTCACATCACAAGCCAAACATGGTCCACCAATCTTGACCGAGTTGCGCACCTTTTCCGGTGTAAAATCTGCGTCGTTGATATGAGCCAGGTCGTATTGCAAGTCGCTATCAGGTGCAATAGGACATGCTGAAATGCCGCCACCAGTACGCACATTAAACGCATCACGACCCGATCCACAACGCAGCGTCGCCTTCTCACCAGTGACCAAAGTGTGCAGTAGTGGTAAGAATGGAGCAATACCCAGCAGTTTCTTCTCGTTCAGCAGAGTATCTCGGAAGTACGTGCTGAGCTTAGTGATCGACGGATTATATACTTCATCGCGCCATTTGAGGAACCCACCACGATCTTCATAGCCAGTGTACATGGGGGTACTCCACTGCACGTCAAGTTGCCAATGCACGTGATCGAAGATGCCGAGATCGAAAAGATCAATCACATCTTGGTAAATGTCACCACTGACGTGACTCACCGTCATACGAGCGATCAAGTCGCCCGTGAAGCCGTTTTTACGGATAAGGTATCCATTGTCGATGGCTTGACGCCAGGTCCCTGGACCACGGTTAGCATCGGTGACTTTTTCACCGCCGTCCACGGAGATCAAGATGGTGTCCATTTTGTTCACTACTGCGATAGGCGTGCGATTGAGTTTAGTACCGTTTGTCTGCAACACAAACTTGGTGGCTTTGTCCTCATGCTGAGCCAGCACCTTTTTGATCTGACGCAGTTGAAGCAACGGTTCACCACCGTAGAAGCAGATAACAAAAGGTTCTTGTTCGTGCTTGAGAGGTATCGTGAGCTTGTCTAGTGCGTCGGTCTTGTACGTGCAGTCAAGGGGATCCACGAGGTCCTCAATGTCGATCTCCTCGGACGACCCGCAGTATGTGCAGGCCAAGTTGCAGCGCTGAGTCAGCGTCAAGAAGTACAGCATAGTGTTTATTTGCAGGATGGATGAATTATGATACGATCAGTAAATGCATTTGGTATGCATGACATGACGATTGCTTGCCAACCAGTAAAAAACTCTTCACTTCTATTTGACCACCATGGTAGCATCCATGCTGACGACGTTCATTTCCGCACCTTCGCGCAACTTTGGTAACTTCAACTTTCAGTTTGACGAGAATAACAATAAGAAATGAAGTAGAGTTCTCGAAAGGTATAGTAGGGTTGGCATTTTTAGCCCTACTACGTTGATCGATCCGCCCTTGCCGTTTCAGAAGCTGTATGCCCATGCAAGCACTAGTAATAGTTCAATCGTTGATCCGTTCTTAAGTCTTCAGCTTATTTGAAGCCCGAATGGGAAAATGCGATCCACTGGCAGTTGAAAGCTTGTTAGGCTACGATTCGTAGATGTCCCCAGTTCTAATAGTTGTAATGCAGTGAATCTCAGCCTGAGAGTCTCAAGTAGACATTTTCTTACTCCTCACTGGTAAAAACTCACGGCTTCTGGTCAATTCTCGCTACGGTTGTTGACCACGATGCTCTTCCGTACAGTGTACTAAGCATATACCAAGCAGCAAACCTGTCGTCTACGAACACGAGCGCAGGCATTCAGCGTCATTTCTGCAAGATGGGACGTCATCGAGACTCTTAATATTCTAAATACCAGTTCAAGTCGAAATAACAGTCTTATTTCATGTTTTTTTCCAATACCTATCTAATAGCCTTCCAATTATGTCTTTATCCAGTTTCATTTTCTGCCTGCGCTTGCAGCCGGCGGTTTTGCATTAGCTATTACACGAACAGACCAAGCATGAAGCGCCGTCCGCTTCGAGTTGGCGGCTTTGGGTTCTACGCCATGTGCATCTTTCTATCGACGATTGCACTGCAAGCACTGACCACGCCGTCCCCAGCGCCTTCGTTCCTCAGCCGATTAAACCCCATTGAATCCTTCCTCTGGAGCCACGAATCGTCCGACATTTCTGCTCTAGACTTGCGTCTGCGCAATTTATCCGTGCATCGTGTACGCTACGTGGAAGCAGAAGACGAGGATCAGGTGACAGACGCTAGAGCGATTTTGACTGGCGTCCGGAAGACGCTGACAGAGTTTTTAACGACGCGACGCTCAGCCGAAGTGTCCAGTGTCGTGGTGACTTGGGAAGACCATCCTTTGGCTGCTCATGCTCGTGCCAATGACGCACGACTTGACGGGGATGCACGAGATTCCACATTGGACTCGTTTTCCTATGAGGTGCAGATTTGGGTCACGGGGTGGGGTCTTGATAGTCTCTGGAACCCTGCGAACAAACGGGTGATCACGTGTGACCCGTTCCTAGTTCTGACAGACTTACCGCTGGAGTATGAGCTGGGATTCCGAGTGAGAATAAAAGCTAAAGAGACCAACAAGTCGCTGATGGGATACTTATTGCCAAAGGGGTTTCTCTCGACTGAGACAGATGGTCCATGGAGTGAGGTGGTGATGCTGTCTCCGACGAGGGATGATGAATTGGAAGCTATTGTGACGTCTTTGACAGGGAATAAACCATTGCTTGTGCTACTGGCAGTGTGCATTGGATTGGGTTGTCTGGTGGTGACACAGCTGTATTTTCGACGGAGACTTGCACTGAGTCGACAACGAAAACTGTTGAAAATGCAGCCAAGTCGTTGGTCGTCTTCAGAAAAAGATGCAGTTGTGGAACCGGCAGGTGGTGTAGAAACTGAAAGTGGTAAAACGTTGCATGAACTGGAGCACGAGATCCGTGACCTTCGTCAGGAGCTGGCGGACTCGGAGGATGAAGTGCGACAGCTCATGCTATTCAGTGGCTACGGTATTGAGACGCTGGAGCCGCATGAACTGGATCAACTTGAACGCGAACTCAAACACACACTCAAACGCATTCACCACCTCAAAAGGCACGGGACGACACCGGAACCAGAGATGAGTGGCAACATGAAGAGCCAACCTCCTGTAGACGAATCGAGTCGACGGGAGAGACGACGACACAAGCCAGACGCCCTCCCATTGAGTCCAATCTACGAGTACCGGTCATTCTAAGCTTGTGTCGAGACCAAGTCATTTTATTTATCCATAATCCCTTGACTATTATGTCGGGTGCAGCATATGACCAACTTCAACACCATTGAAATCGTCCAGCTCAAATTCGTGTAAGCCACACCAACTCATGTCCACCACACATTTCATCAGTCAAACCACCAAAATGATGCGGGATGTGGCTCTAGGTGCTCTCTCGGGTGCATTGCTCTCGGTTCTCATTTCCCACGTGGTTCTCCCTCGTCTTCATACACGTCAATTGCGTTGTCAAGCTTCCAAAGGTACTGTGTACCTCGTGGGTGCTGGTCCGGGCGACCCGGAGCTGCTCACACTGAAAGCTCGACGTCTGCTGGCTAGTGCTACAGTCGCCGTAGTCGACGACCTCGTAGGTCCTGAAGTATACGCCCTGATCCCCAAGGACTGCGAGATTGTATACGTGGGGAAACGAGGAGGCAAAAAAGACTCGGCCAAGCAGGTGGACATTGATGCCATATTAGTGGACAAGTGTCGAGATGGACACATTGTCGTCCGACTTAAAGGAGGCGACCCCATGGTCTTTGGCCGTGTACACTCGGAGATCCGAACGTTAGTTCGAGCTCAGTGTAAATTCGAAGTCGTACCAGGCATTTCCTCGGCATTAGCAGTGCCTGCTATTGCGAATATTCCAGTGACGCACAAGACGTTGAGTACAAATTTCGTGGTTATCTCGGGGCATAAACCAGCGGAGATGGACTTTGCCTTGTTGGCTAAAGTGGAAACTATTGTGTTATTGATGGCTACACGGACGATTGGAAGTATCTGCGAGAGTTTGGTAGAGAATGACAAGGAGAAGGACACTCCTGTGGCATTAATTCATTCGGGCACGAATCCGGATCAAGTGTTGCTGATGGGAACGCTCGAGGACATTGCGATGAAGATGGAGGGGAAGAAATATTCACCTGCGATCATTGTCATTGGTCAAGTAGCTAAATACGGTCATCTTCAAGCGTACTTGGACGAGTCGGACGATGAGCCGATCAACACAGATGTCTAGGTAGAGTTCAATGAGACCACCGTGTTTTGTCACTGGACCTTGCGTTTCTGATGTGCGTTACACTTCAGCGCCACATAACCACCACACAAAACAGAGCTGAGCTCCCCATTCCTCAACACCGGAACTCATGATGAAGCGCTTCCCGACCCTTTTGACCCGTGTCGCTCGCCAGAACACGCGCTCCATCGGTTAGTACCTCGTATATATCCTATACATAAGCTGCGTCTAATATTCCCCACTATCTGCAGCTCGTCAGTCTCGATCTCTCGTGGCGCTGCGCTCTCATTCCGTGCCCTGTGCCCCTCGAAGTCTGCAGAGCTTTGCGTATCCGTCGCTGAGCGTCAACGCTGCTACGTTCAGCACGCAGACTGGGCGCGTGGTGGCTGTGGGTGACCGCGTGTCACTCCATATGGATGGTACGCTGTCGGGGGGTGAGACGCTGCCTAAGACGCAGGAGGGAGCTCCACTCAAGTTCATTGTGGGCAGTGGTCAAGTGCTTCCTGGCGTGGAGGACGCTGTGCAAGGAATGACGAAGGGCGAGTCTAAAACGGTGGAGATTGAGCCGGCTCAGGCTTTTGGTGCTGACAAACAGATCCTGACTGTCCCGCTGAAGGAGATGAATCTGCCGGAGAAGGAGCGTGAGATGCTCGCTGTGGGTCAGGTGCTGGAATTGGCTGGTGGGGAACGTGCACGTATTGTGAAGCTCACGGACGACACGATGGATATTGATTTGGCCCATCCGTATGCTGGGCAGTCGCTGTCAGTGACGCTGGAGCTCGTGGATCACGAGTTGCACTCGGAGCTGCACGAGGATGAACGTCTTGTGTTACCGGAAGTTATTGAGGAGGGAGATCAAGTGACGTTCCCACAACGCGGAGACACCATGGTTATGCACTACACGGGCAAGCTTGCCAAGGACGGTAAGGTTTTCGATTCGTCTCGCGACCGCGGTCAGCCGTTCCAGTTCCAAATCGGCGTTGGCCAGGTTATCCGTGGCTGGGATGAGGGTGTGATGCGTATGAGCAAGGGCATGAAGGCTACGCTTAATATCCCGTCAGCCAAGGGCTACGGCAAGGCTGGTGCTGGTGGTGTCATTCCCCCTGATGCTGATCTCGTGTTCGAAGTCGAGCTTCTGGACATCGTGCGTCGTTAAGAATGCATCGCAGAAGATCGTGCCGAAACGTGGAAGGCACATGTTTGGAACCATGTCATTATCATCGAAGTACCATCTTTCATCCACACCTTCACATGGTTATCGCAACAGTTTCTTTTCATAAGCATTCATTAATTGCAGGACACGAAATGAGTAATTCATGGCGTAGCAGACTAGTGAAGAACGCGTGACGGGGAGGCATTTCTCGTACAAACCACATGACCCTGTAGGACGAAACGCGAAGAAAACTAAGTCGCAACGAATGCACTTGTTCCTCTTCCTTTCCCGGCCTGGCTGTATTGGCTGGTGTACCTTCGAGACTAGCTGGCTCGACGGTTTTGCAAGGTCTTGTTCGAATAGATAGGTGCGACGAAGCAGTCACTGTACTCTCCCGCCCGCACGTCAAGCAAACATACTACTTCGTAGGCTCGTCTAGATCTCAAAGCGGTGTGCTGTCGATAGTTGGTCGTGCGGAACTGTAGTGCTGTAGAAATCCTGTGCCGTCATTGTTTTTGTGTCGGTAGTCGTAGCTGTCTGGTTAGAAAATCCGTGGACGGGAATCTCATCTTCTAGAATCAACTGCTGTAGCGAGTCATGTGACGTAGTGGTAGTAGTAGCACCTGCCGACCCTGCTCCGTTCACAGCGTCGTACGCCGCCGCTGCAACAGCACTCTCCGTCTTGCTTTCTTCGCCCAAGTCCAACGGAAGACTCATTAATGAACCCGCGTCATTAAGCGAAGCAAGTTGCTGCTCAAATGAGTCCATGGAGTTCAGCTTTTGGTTGTTACCAACGAGCTCTTGCTCAAAGATACCCTCGCCATTCACTGACAAGCTGCTGAGGCGTCGCGTCAAGCCTCCATTAATCCAAGAATCGTCAGGTTCCACATCAGCCGTAATCGAACGTAGACTTGCACTCTTGGTGTCACCAAGACTTAGCATTTTGTTTAGCATTCGGTGTGGAGGACGACCCAGCGGATTCTGCGATGACTTTGATGTCGAGTCGTCCAGCGGGTGCGATGTTGACTGTGCCTCCATCCTTAAAATTGCAGCGTCGATATCATCGCCGAGGTCACGCAAGCTCGTGGCGGAAAGCATGCTTTTGAAACTGCCATTTCCGAGCGAGTTGTTCGAGTGACCTCGCAAGAACTCGTTCAGGATCATCACGTCCTCCTCACTCATCTTTTCGTCCGTCTCGTCTTCGAGTGACAAGATAGGCTCTAGGTTGACTTGGGTCGAACTCGTGGCATTGTTGCTGACTGGAACCAGTTGGTGAGGCATGTCCATCTTAGCAGGTTGCGCTGGGGAAGTGTAGGGCATCTTTGGTCTAACCGGAGAAGTAGAAACCGGTGGGGCGTCATCAGTATTCAGAAGACGCGGACGGCCGAGCTTTGTGTATGTCTTTTGGTTCGGGTTCAATGCTTTCCACCTGAGTTTAACAGCATCTTCCGTGCGGCCCTGCAATATCCCATGTCAATCACAAGCCTCAGCTCAACTGTCTAATCAAACATACATACCGGTAGTAATTCAGCAATCTGCGTCCAGCGGTTGCCATACTTCTCATAAGCCTGTTGGATCGCGTCATCTTCTTCCTCCGTAAAAGGTCTGTCACCACAACAACTCGATTAATCCCTCTTAATTCCAGTCCCCATCACAATAGCTCACTCACGATTTGTTAATGCTCGGATCCAACCGATTCCTCCACCGTTCACGACACTGCTTGGCTCTACATTAAAAGAAATAAACTCATATCAGTTCTCCCGCTTTCATTTTCCACCAACCACGTACGTTCGTCCGGGAATGCTGTTAGACACTTGACGCCAATTATCGTAGCCCTTGAGCATCATCTCCATCAACAGCGCGTCCTCCTCGACAGACCATGGACCCTTTACAAGTCCTGGCTTCAACACTTTGTTCCAGCGCTGCAGACACTGCGCATTGTCCCGTCCTGGCACTCGTTCCGCCACCGCCTAAAATTGACCATCACTCTGTGAATACAACGTCTAAAACGCCAGCTAAAAGCTACCTACCATCCAATTACGATGTCCCAGCTCAGCTACAGCTTTCTTGAGCGCCTCGTCCTGTTCAGGAGTCCAGCGCTTGCTCACAACGCCTCCGCTCTTTTTCCTGGCTTCCCCTGCCTGTTCTGTATGTGGCTCAGCACCCACGGCGTCACGTCCGCGTTTCCTGTACGGAAATGATTGTTACATGGATGACCATCACTCTGCTTTTCATGTATGACGTACACAGCTGACTCGGCCACTGAGAATAGTGTAGAAAAGATAGTGTTAGGAGATGTAAGGTGCTAAGAAGATGCGGATGTGAGCTTACCCATAGTGTGCTGGGATGTGGGCGACGTCCCGTGTCCGCTTCTTCTCTCGAGCTTCTCGACGCGTGCGGGCTGAAGAGTGAGACTCAGTGGGCGATGGGCGATTTCTGCGGAAAGACAGTGTACCCACGTCTGATTGGTGTAAAACACATTACCTGAGTTCTCTTCTCATTCGCCAATATCATGAGAAATGTATTACGATTGGTTGAAATTAAAATGGATACGTTTGTGTTACATACACGTGTATGACATGTACAGCTCTCCCGCTGAACATTGCACTCTACTACTACAGTACATGTAAGAGTAGCAATAGTTTTATAGTAGTAGTATTTATTATGTGAAGGTAAAGGAGTCGGATCTTGATGCCAAAAGTAATGTACGATTGATTATAAACTTCAGGATTATTTCGTGTTACTATTCCGTGCTCAATTGATCGTCCATTAATTAACTGCTCGCACAAACACAAATCTACTGTCTGCGCCTGTTTGTTGGCGAACTTATCACTCTTGCTTGTGTCTTGCACTATCTCCCTACCAGCTTATCAAATGACATAAGACGTGTCGTCCACGACCACACTTCTTGCGCGTGAGCCGCTCCAGCACGCTCATCTCATGGTACACTTGCTGTGATCTGCTTTCATCCCGGCGATCCAGCATACTAATACATCTTGCCCTTTCGAATCGGGCGCATGAGATCCGAACCCAGCAGATCATCGATGTCATTCGAAATGTTACCGAGTTCGTACGAGATTCCGTTCGAGTTTCGTCGCGGCAGTGATCGTGTCTCTTCGTAGTTCAGTGAGTGGGTTAAATTGCGTCCACTGCTCGTTTCGAAGTTGTGTTGCGCGTATGCGTTTGGGTCCACAGGCAAGTTAGCAATATGGTCGTCCTGGATTGAGGCATCACCACCCGTAGACTTTTGTGCACGCCAACTGTCAATTAGACCTTGAAACAGATGCTTGTCATCATGATCCAAGTTTTGCACTGCTTTCTGAAGTGACTCTGGGTTCTTGAAGGAGCTGGTCAAACTATCCAACATGCTGCTGGTACTCGAAAGCCGACCTCGCTCGCCCCTCTCCTTGGATATTGACACGGTTGCGCGGAACATCTCATCCAGCTCGCCACTGGCTAGCAAGTCTTCGGGTGACATATCAGTAAATGAGCTCAAGCCGCGTGCGCTGCCAAAGCTAAGCAAGCTATTTGAATGGCTACGAAGCAACTCCTTGAGAATTGCGGCATCATTTATCTCGTCCTCTGCCTTTACTTCATCGCTCAGCGGCTCTACAATTGGCTCTGGATACTGGTTCGGCATTGGTACTTGTGTAGTTGGCAGAGCTTGTTCCTCATGAGACATCACCATTTGCGAAGGATGCAGAGGCGGTATCGGCATTGCGGTGATTGCTGCGCTATTGTCTGTATAAGGTATAGGAGCAGGATACCCATTTGCATACGTCGGTAACTCCGGCATCGTAATAGGGCCATTCATCAACGTCGCAGCAACATCATCAGGAGTCGGAGGTGCTGTGGATCGTTGCTTGTTCACCGTCATGCCAGGCATCAATTTAGGACGGCCAGGTTTAGCTTTCACCTTCTGATTCGGGTTCAAGGCCTTCCATCTCAATTTCACCGCATCTTCCGTACGTCCTGGTAGCAGCTCTGCAATTTGTGTCCATCGGTTTCCCATCTTTTCAAACCCTTCTTGAAATGTTGTCTTCTTCAGGAGTAAACGGTCTGCATCAAACAAGCAACATCAGTCCATATCCCCATCAAACATCAATAACAACATACGATTTGTTGATGCTCGGGTCCAAATGGTTCCTCCACCGCTCGCGACATTGCTTCGCTCTACAACCAGCACAACGTCAGCATCCATCGAGGTCAACCTCCATGCAGCCAGGCGTACGTTCTTCCGGGGATGTGGGCTGCCACTTCTCCCCACGAGTGGCAGCCCTGCAGCACCATCTGCTCCAGTGTGCTGTCCTCTTCAAAAGACCAATGGCCCTTCACCAGTCCAGGCTTGAGCACTTTATTCCAGCGTTGCAGACACTGCGCATGGTTCCGTCCGTCCACTCTAGAGGCGATGGCCTTCCAATTCCGCTGGCCAAACTCCTCTACAGCCTTACGCAGTGCATCGTCCTGTTCAGTCGTCCAGCGTTTGCCCTTTTCCTCTTCCGCACGGGGCTTCTGAGCTTCACTCGGGACCTCGTGGAACGAGCGCAACGCCTCGTCCGCAGCCTCACGCTCGCGCTTCCTGCAGTATACAAAAGTCAAATGAATGTTGCAGTTACAGAGCGGAAGTACGCAATGACCTACACTCCTGGTTCCGCTGTGGTAGTTGACACATAGTATGAGAACTCGGTGTAGACGGCAGGGATAAAGACGACCGACGTACCCATGTGTAGTGTGAGAGCTGCTCGTTCCAATGCACTCGGTAGTATTGCCGACAGAGTGCGAGTGGCAGCAGGGGGACGCGATGACGCTCGCGACTTCTTCGACGTTGCTTAATGTGTCGAATTATGGCCCCCAGATGTCGAGAAAAACTTGGCGAGGAATTTTGGCCAATAAGAGAGCCGCTAGATACTGAGAGCAAGTGAAGCAGAACTTCAAGTTTAGCATAGAGTCCCTGCCGGTGTTGTCGTTTTGTGCATTTGTATCGCTGCTTGATGCAGGCGCGCTCTATGCAATCGAAGGTCGGGATTGAAGTTCGGCTGGGCCGATCAGGTCCGCTAGGTACATGGCGCAGTGCCATGGTGCAGCATCTTGGTGACTTGGCAGACAATGACAATACGTACTTAGTATTGATGGTTAAACAACACGTCGACTATGTCCGACATATCAGACGAGAAGTATGTGCACTGTAGACGACAACTAAGTCGGCTGCGTGGGATCAGCAGCACCGAAAGTTCAGGTTGGCGACCAAGCAGCACTTGCGCAATGGTCATTTGCAGCTGCCTTCAATGACAGGACGGTCCACTTTGACAAGGTAATTTATTATGTTAATTGCATTGATATACAGCGCATATGCACGTGAGCATCGTCTCGGGTTAGCGCACTACGTGTACGCTAACTCCTACCAACTCAAAGGGATGCAGTTAATGTCCTCTTCGTAATTGAGTGATCACTGTTTCTACTTCTCCAGTATAACGGAAATCAAGATGTCTTGCTCAAGAGCTACAGTGTACGCACGTGGTTAGTGATAGTGTCCACTATCAAATCTATCGCAAGCGTTGATCACAACGAATGTTCATTCGCTATGAGTTTTATACAACGAGCGAAAAGCGCCCCAACAATTTGAGGTGTTGGGAAATACATTTATCCGATACATTATTGTATCATACAATTAGTTCGATTAACCAACAGACATATACACAATCAGCACGCTATCGATCCAAGAACAAGCACAAGAAACGAAATCCGCGACCTCTTTGCCGTTTTCTTGAGCATTGTCAGCAATGTTGATACATTGAAATACCGTCAACTGCGAGAAACATCAAAGTCACCAGTTGCTGCAGATCGTATGCGTACATGAACTCCTACGAGTGCAGAGGTAATAGTTGTGTATGCAACAAACCCTGTGCATAAGTGGGTTCTGCAGTAGCATTGTCCTCAAAGCGGTAGACAAAAAGCGAGGCTTGAAGTCGTAGCGTACTGAATAATCTTGCCGAAAACTAAATCGAGATGCCGTGATTTCGAGCCAAGTATTCAAATGCCGGATGTTGATCTAGTGTTTCGTTGCATAACGTTCATGGATTGCACGACTGGATTGCTGTCGGACTACGGCCGAAGTTACCCAAATTGCTAGGTATAAACCATATTGCTACCTCGAAATCTCGGTAATATAAATCGCTCATCTCGGACACTAATGTCGAAAGCTTGGTAGACGAATGAAGTACTACGATTTTGAAAATGAAGAAGAAACGTTATCAGGGACAACAAAAGCATACTCTCTGATACCGCGTGGACGTCGCAAAGAGATTTTGATTGTATGTCTGGTCGAATCAATTACATTTTAGAGACTCCTGTACAAGTAATCACTACACTGTCGGAAATCTTCGAATGTAGATAAACCTCCCACCACTCCTTGGTGTTTACTTCAACGTCGTCAAGTAATTGAGAATGCCTTACAAATGACTTCCAGAAATTGGAGAGAGGTGCAAGAGGTTGTAGTTTCAGTAGCTCGTGCTCTTCGCGAATGAGACGTCGATGCTGAGCTTTCAATATTTTGCGCATACCGTCTTGATCTTCTTCGGTGGCAATCAATGCTGGGACGACATTGACAACATACTCTGCAGCATCGAGATTTGCAATAGAGAAACAT
>VOQZ01001018.1:0-17599 GCA_008079305.1 Phytophthora palmivora | reverse complement strand
TTACCGCTGGAGTATGAGCTGGGATTCCGAGTGAGAATAAAGCTAAAGAGACCAACAAGTCGCTGATGGGATACTTATTGCCAAAGGGGTTTCTCTCAACTGAGACAGATGGACGTGGAGTGAGGTGGTGATGCTGTCTCCAACGAGGGATGATGAATTGGAAGCTATTGTGACGTCTTTGCAGGGAATAAACCATTGCTTGTGCTACTGGCAGTGTGCATTGGATCGGGTTGTCTGGTGGTGACACAGCTGTATTTTCGACGGAGACTTGCACTGAGTCGACAACGAAAACTGTTGAAAATGCAGCCAAGTCGTCGGTCGTCTTCAGAAAATGATGCAGTTGTGGAGGCGGCGGATGGTTAGAAACTGACAGTGGTAAAACGTTGCATGAACTGGAGCACGAGATCCGTGACCTTCGTCAGGAGCTGGCGGACTCGGAGGATGAAGTGCGACAGCTCATGCTATTCAGTGGCTACGGCATTGAGACGCTGGAGCCGCATGAACTGGATCAACTTGAACGCGAACTCAAACACACACTCAAACGCATTCACCTCCTCAAAAGGCACGGGGCGACACCGGAACCAGAGATGAGTGACAACATGAAGAGCCAACCTCCTGTAGACGAATCGAGTCGACGGGAGAGACGACGACACAAGCCAGACGCCCTCCCATTGAGTCCTATCTACGAGCACCGGTCATTCTGAGCTTGTGTCGAGACCAAGTCATTTTATTTATCTTTAACCCTTGACTAGTACTATCGGGCCTGCAGCATATGACCAACTTCAACACCATTGAAATCGTCCAACTCAAATTCGTGTAAGCCACACCAACTCATGTCCACCACACATTTCATCAGTCAAACCACCAAAATGATGCGGGATGTGGCTCTAGGTGCTCTGTCAGGTGCATTGCTCTCGGTTCTCATTTCCCACGTGGTTCTCCCTCGTCTTCATACACGTCAATTGCGTTGTCAAGCTTCCAAAGGTACTGTGTACCTCGTTGGTGCTGGTCCGGGCGACCCGGAGCTGCTCACACTGAAAGCTCGACGTCTGCTGGCTAGTGCTACAGTCGCCGTAGTCGACGACCTCGTAGGTACTGAAGTATACGCACTGATCCCCAAGGACTGCGAGATTGTATACGTGGGGAAACGAGGCGGCAAAAAGGACTCGGCCAAGCAGGTGGACATTGATGCCATATTAGTGGACAAGTGTCGAGATGGACACATTGTCGTCCGACTTAAAGGAGGCGACCCCATGGTCTTCGGCCGTGTGCACTCGGAGATCCGAACGTTAGTTCGAGCTCAGTGTAAATTCGAAGTCGTACCAGGCATTTCCTCGGCATTAGCAATGCCTGCTATTGCGAATATTCCAGTGACGCACAAGACGTTGAGCACAAATTTCGTGGTTATCTCGGGTCATAAACCAGCGGAGATGGACTTTGCCTTGTTGGCTAAAGTGGAAACTATTGTGTTATTGATGGCTACACGGACGATTGGAAGTATCTGCGAGAGTTTGGTAGAGAATGGCAAGGAGAAGGACACTCCTGTGGCGTTGATTCATTCGGGCACGAATCCAGATCAAGTGTTACTGATGGGAACGCTCGAGGACATTGCTATGAAGATGGAGGGGAAGAAATACTCACCTGCGATCATTGTCATTGGTCAAGTAGCTAAATACGGTCATCTTCAAGCGTACTTGGACGAGTCGGACGATGAGCCGATCAACACAGATGTCTAGGTAGAGTTCAATGAGACCACCGTGTTTTGTCACTGGACCTTCCGTTTCTGATGTGCGTTACACTTCAGCGCCACATAACCACCACACAAAACAGAGCTGAGCTCCCCATTCCTCAACACCGGAACTCATGATGAAGCGCTTCCCGACACTTTTGACCCGTGTCGCTCGCCAGAACACGCGCTCCATCGGTTAGTACCTCGTATATATCCTATACATAAGCTTCGTCTAATATTCCCCACTATCTGCAGCTCGTCAGTCTCGATCTCTCGTGGCGCTGCGCTCTCATTCCGTGCCTTGTGCCCCTCGAAGTCTGCAGAGCTTTGCGTATCCGTCGCTGAGCGTCAACGCTGCTACGTTCAGCACGCAGACTGGGCGCGTGGTGGCTGTGGGTGACCGCGTGTCACTCCATATGGATGGTACGCTGTCGGGGGTGAGACGCTGCCTAAGACGCAGGAGGGAGCTCCACTCAAGTTCATTGTGGGCAGTGGTCAAGTGCTTCCTGGCGTGGAGGACGCTGTGCAAGGAATGACGAAGGGCGAGTCTAAAACGGTGGAGATTGAGCCGGCTCAGGCTTTTGGTGCTGACAACAGATCCTGACTGTCCCGCTGAAGGAGATGAATCTGCCGGAGAAGGAGCGTGAGATGCTCGCTGTGGGTCAGGTGCTGGAATTGGCTGGTGGGGAACGTGCACGTATTGTGAAGCTCACGGACGACACGATGGATATTGATTTGGCCCATCCGTATGCTGGGCAGTCGCTGTCAGTGACGCTGGAGCTCGTGGATCACGAGTTGCACTCGGAGCTGCACGAGGATGAACGTCTTGTGTTACCGGAAGTTATTGAGGAGGGAGATCAAGTGACGTTCCCACAACGCGGAGACACCATGGTTATGCACTACACGGGCAAGCTTGCCAAGGACGGTAAGGTTTTCGATTCGTCTCGCGACCGCGGTCAGCCGTTCCAGTTCCAAATCGGCGTTGGCCAGGTTATCCGTGGCTGGGATGAGGGTGTGATGCGTATGAGCAAGGGCATGAAGGCTACGCTTAATATCCCGTCGGCCAAGGGCTACGGCAAGGCTGGTGCTGGTGGTGTCATTCCCCCTGATGCTGATCTCGTGTTCGAAGTCGAGCTGCTGGACATCGTGCGTCGTTAAGAATGCATCGCAGAAGATCGTGCCGAAATGTGGAAGGCACATGTTTGGAACCATGTCATTATCATTGAAGTACCATCTTTCATCCACACCTTCAATGGTTATCGCAACAGTTTCTTTTCATAAGCATTCATTAATTGCAGGACACGAAATGAGTAATTCATGGCGTAGCAGACTAGTGAAGAACGCGTGACGGGGAGGCATTTCTCGTACAAACCACATGACCCTGTAGGACGAAACGCGAAGAAAACTAAGTCGCAACGAACGCACTTGTTTCTCTTCCTTTCCCGGCCTGGCTGTATTGGCTGGTGTACCTTCGAGACTAGCTGGCTCGACGGTTTTGCAAGGTCTTGTTCGAATAGATAGGTGCGACGAAGCAGTCACTGTACTCTCCCGCCCGCACGTCAAGCAAACATACTACTTCGTAGGCTCGTCTAGATCTCAAAGCGGTGTGCTGTCGATAGTTGGTCGTGCGGAACTGTGGTGCTGTAGAAATCCTGCGCCGTCATTGTTTTTGTGTCGGTAGTCGTAGCTGTCTGGTTAGAAAATCCGTGGACGGGAATCTCATCTTCTAGAATCAACTGCTGTAGCGAGTCATGTGACGTAGTGGTAGTAGTAGCACCTGCCGGCCCTGCTCCGTTCACAGCGTCGTACGCCGCCGCTGCAACAGCACTCTCCGTTTGCTTTCTTCGCCCAAGTCCAACGGAAGACTCATTAATGAACCCGCGTCATTAAGCGAAGCAAGCTGCTGCTCAAATGAGTCCATGGAGTTCAGCTTTTGGTTGTTACCAACGAGCTCTTGCTCAAATATACCCTCGCCATTCACTGACAAACTGCTGAGGCGTCGCGTCAAGCCTCCATTAATCCAAGAATCGTCAGGTTCAACATCAGCCGTAATCGAACGTAGACTTGCACTCTTGGTGTCACCAAGACTTAGCATTTTGTTTAGCATTCGGTGTGGAGGACGACCCAGCGGATTCTGCGATGACTTTGATGTCGAGTCGTCCAGCGGGTGCGATGTTGACTGTGCCTCCATCCTCAAAATTGCAGCGTCGATATCATCGCCGAGGTCACGCAAGCTCGTGGCGGAAAGCATGCTTTTGAAACTGCCATTTCCGAGCGAGTTGTTCGAGTGACCTCGCAAGAACTCGTTCAGGATCATCACGTCCTCCTCACTCATCTTTTCGTCCGTCTCGTCTTCGAGTGACAAGATAGGCTCTAGGTTGACTTGGGTCGAACTCGTGGCATTGTTGCTGACTGGAACCAGTTGGTGAGGCATGTCCATCTTAGCAGGTTGCGCTGGGGAAGTGTAGGGCATCTTTGGTCTAACCGGAGAAGTAGAAACCGGTGGAGCGTCATCAGTATTCAGAAGACGCGGACGGCCGAGCTTTGTGTATGTCTTTTGGTTTGGGTTCAATGCTTTCCATCTGAGTTTAACAGCATCTTCCGTGCGGCCCTGCAATATCACCTGTCAATCACAAGCCTCAACTTAACTGTCTAATCAACATACATACCGGTAGCAATTCAGCAATCTGCGTCCAGCGGTTGCCATACTTCTCATAAGCCTGTTGGATCGCGTCATCTTCTTCCTCTGTAAAAGGTCTGTCACCACAGCAACTCGATTAATCCCTCTTAATTCCAGTCCCCATCACAATAGCTCACTCACGATTTGTTAATGCTCGGATCCAACCGATTCCTCCACCGTTCACGACACTGCTTGGCTCTACATTAAAAGAAATAAACTCATATCAATCCTCTCGCTTTTATTTTCCACCAACCACGTACGTTCGTCCGGGAATGCTGTTAGACACTTGACGCCAATTGTCGTAGCCCTTGAGCATCATCTCCATCAACAGCGCGTCCTCCTCGACAGACCATGGACCCTTTACAAGTCCTGGTTTCAACACTTTGTTCCAGCGCTGCAGACACTGCGCATTGTCCCGTCCTGGCACTCGTTCCGCCACAGCCTAAAATTGACCATCACTCTGTGAATACAACGTCTAAAACGCCAGCTAAAAGCTACCTACCATCCAATTACGATGTCCCAGCTCAGCTACAGCTTTCTTGAGCGCCTCGTCCTGTTCAGGAGTCCAGCGCTTGCTCACGACGCCTCCGCTCTTTTTCCTGGCTTCCCCTGCCTGTTCTGTATGTGGCTCAGCACCCACGGCATCACGTCCGCGTTTCCTGTACGGAAATGATTGTTACATGGATGACCATCACTCTGCTTTTTATGTATGACGTACACAGCTGACTCGGCCACTGAGAATAGTGTAAAATAGATAGTGTTAGGAGATGTAAGGCGCTAAGAAGATGCGGATGTGAGCTTACCCATAGTGTGCTGGGATGTGGGCGACGTCCCGTGTCCGCTTCTTCTCTCGAGCTTCTCGACGCGTGCGGGCTGAAGAGTGAGACTCAGTGGGCGATGGGCGATTCTGCGGAAAGACAGTGTACCCACGTCTGATTGGTGTAAAACACACTACCTGAGTTCTCTTCTCATTCGCTAATATCATGAGGAATGTGTAACGATTGGTTGAAATTAAAATGGATACGTTTGTGTTACGTACACGTCCTCAGACATGTATGACTGTACAGCTCTCCCCGAACATTGCACTCTACTACTAGAGTACATATTTTAATACTACTAGTAGTAGTTGTACCAGTAGTAGCATGTATGTGATGGTAAAGGAGTCGGATCTTGATGCCAAATGTAATGTACGATTGATTATTTAAACTTCAGATTATTTCGTGTTACTATTCCGTGCTCAATCGATGTAGTACTCTGAACATTAATTAACTGCTCGCACAAACACAAATCTACTGTCTGCGCCTGTTCGTTGGCGAACTTATCACTCTTGCTTGTGTCTTGCACTATCTCCCTACCAGCTTATCAAATGAAATAAGACGCGTCGTCCACGACCACACTTCTTGCGCGTGAGCCGCTCCAGCACGCTCATCTCATGGTACACTTGCTGTGATCTGCTTTCATCCCGGCGATCCAGCATACTAATACATCTTGCCCTTTCGAATCGGGCGCATGAGATCCGAGCCCAGCAGATCATCGATGTCATTCGAAATGTTACCGAGTTCGTACGAGATTCCGTTCGAGTTTCGTCGCGGCAGCGATCGTGTCTCTTCGTAGTTCAGTGAGTGGGTTAAATTGCGTCCACTGCTCGTTTCGAAGTTGTGTTGCGCGTATACGTTCGGGTCCACAGGTAAGTTAGCAATATGGTCGTCCTGGATTGAAGCATCACCACCCGTAGACTTTTGTGCACGCCAACTGTCAATCAGTCCTTGAAACAGATGCTTGTCATCATGATCCAAGTTTTGCACTGCTTTCTGAAGTGATTCTGGGTTCTTGAAGGAGCTGGTCAAACTGTCCAACATGCTGCTGGTACTCGAAAGCCGACCTCGCTCGCCCCTCTCCTTGGATATTGACACGGTTGCGCGGAACATCTCATCCAGCTCGCCACTGGCTAGCAAGTCTTCGGGTGACATATCAGTAAATGAGCTCAAGCCACGTGCGCTGCCAAAGCTAAGCAAGCTATTTGAATGGCTACGAAGCAACTCCTTGAGAATTGCGGCATCATTTATCTCGTCCTCTGCCTTTACTTCGTCGCTCGCGGCTCTACAATTGGCTCTGGATACTGATTCGGCATTGGTACTTGTGTAGTTGGCAGAGCTTGTTCCTCGTGAGACATCACCATTTGCGAAGGATGCAGAGGCGGTATCGGCATTGCGGTGATTGCTGCGCTATTGTCTGTATAAGGTATAGGAGCAGGATATCCATTTGCATACGTCGGTAACTCCGGCATCGTAATAGGGCCATTCATCAACGTCGCAGCAACATCATCAGGAGTCGGAGGTGCTGTGGATCGTTGCTTGTTCACCGTCATGCCAGGCATCAATTTAGGACGACCAGGTTTAGCTTTCACCTTCTGATTCGGGTTCAAGGCCTTCCATCTCAATTTCACCGCATCTTCCGTACGCCCTGGTAGCAGCTCTGCAATTTGTGTCCATCGGTTTCCCATCTTTTCAAACCCTTCCTGAATAATGTTGTCTTCTTCAGGAGTAAACGGTCTGCATCAAACAAGCAACATCAGTCCATATCCCCATCAAACATCAATAACAACATACGATTTGTTGATGCTCGGGTCCAAATGGTTCCTCCACCGCTCGCGACATTGCTTCGCTCTACAACCAGCACAACGTCAGCATCCATCGAGGTCAACCTCCATGCAGCCAGGCGTACGTTCTTCCGGGGATGTGGGCTGCCACTTCTCCCCACGAGTGGCAGCCCTGCAGCACCATCTGCTCCAGTGTGCTGTCCTCTTCAAAAGACCAATGGCCCTTCACCAGTCCAGGCTTGAGCACTTTATTCCAGCGTTGCAGACACTGCGCATGGTTCCGTCCGTCCACTCTAGAGGCGATGGCCTTCCAGTTCCGCTGGCCAAACTCCTCTACAGCCTTACGCAGTGCATCGTCCTGTTCAGTCGTCCAGCGTTTGCCCTTTTCCTCTTCCGCACGGGGCTTCTGAGCTTCACTCGGGACCTCGTGGTACGAGCGCAACGCCTCGTCCGCAGCCTCACGCTCGCGCTTTCTGCAGTATACAAAAGTCAAATGAATGTTGCAGTTACAGAGCGGAAGTACGCAATGACCTACACTCCTGGTTCCGCTGTGGTAGTTGACACATAGTATGAGAACTCGGTGTAGACGGCAGGGATAAAGACGACTGACGTACCCATGTGTAGTGTGAGAGCTGCTCGTTCCAATGCACTCGGTAGTATTGCCGATAGAGTGCGAGTGGCAGCAGGGGGACGCGATGACGCTCGCGACTTCTTCGACGTTGCTTAATGTCGAATTATGGCCCCCAGATGTCGAGAAAAACTTGGCGAGGAATTTTGGCCAATAAGAGAGCCGCTAGATACTGAGAGCAAGTGAAGCAGAACTTCAAGTTTAGCATAGAGTCCCTGCCGGTGTTGTCGTTTTGTGCATTTGTATCGCTGCTTGATGCAGGCGCGCTCTGTGCAATCGAAGGTCGGGATTGAAGTTCGGCTGGGCCGATCAGGTCCGCTAGGTACATGGCGCAGTGCCATGGTGCAGCATCTTGGTGACTTGGCAGACAATGACAATACGTACTTAGTAGTGATGGTTAAACAACACGTCGACTATGTCCGACATATCAGACGAGAAGTATGTGCATTGTAGACGACAATTAAGTCGGCTGCGTGGGATCAGCAGCACCGAAAGTTCAGGTTGGCGACCAAGCAGCACTTGCGCAATGGTCATTTGCAGCTGCCTTCAATGACAGGACGGTCCACTTTGACAAGGTAATGAGATCTCTACAATACGTTGATTTACAGCGTATACACACGTGAGCATCGTCTCGGGTTAGCGCACTACGTGTACGCTAACTCCTAACCAGTGGTTGGCAACCACACATTTATGCCCTCTGTTCAAAGGGATGCAGTTAATGTCCTCTTCGTAATTGAGTGATCACTGTTTCTACTTCTCCAGTATAACGGAAATCAAGATGTCTTGCTCAAGAGCTACAGTGTACGCACGTGGTTAGTGATAGTGTCCACTATCAAATCTATCACAAGCGTTGATCACAACGAATGTTCATTCGCTATGAGTTTTATACAACGAGCGACAAGCGCCCCAACAATTTGAGGTGTTGGGAAATACATTTATCCGATACATTATTGTATCGTACAGTTGGTTCGATTAACCAACAGACAGGTGCACAATCAGCGCGCTATCGATCCAAGAAACAAGCACAAGAAACGAAATCCGCGATCTCTTTGCCGTTTTCTTTGAGCATTGTCAGCAATGTTGATACATTGAAATACCGTCAACTGCGAGAAACATCAAAGTCACCAGTTGCTGCAGATCGTATGCGTACATGAACTCCTATGAGTGCAGAGGTAATAGTTGTGTATGCAACAAACCCTGCGCATAAGTGCGTTCTGCAGTAGCATTGTCCTCAAAGCGGTAGACAAGAAAGCCGAGGCTTGAAGTCGTAGCGTACTGAATAATCTTGCCGAAAACTAAGTAGAGATGCCGTGATTTCGAGCCAAGGTATTCAAATGCCGGATGTTGATCTAGTGTTACGTTTGCATAACGTTCATGGATTGCACGACTGGATTGCTGTCGGACTACGGCCGAAGTTACCCATATTGCTAGGTATAAACCATATTGCTACCTCGAAATCTCGGTAATATGAAATCGCTCATCTCGGACACTAATGTCGAAAGCTTGGTAGGACGAATGAAGTACTACGATTTCGAAAATGAAGAAGAAACGTTATCAGGGACAACAAAAGCATACTCTCTGATACCGCGTGGACGTCGCAAAGAAGATTTTGATTGTATGTCTGGTCGAATCAATTACATTTTAGAGACTCGTGTACAAGTAATCACTACACTGTCGGAAATCTTCGAATGTAGATAAACCTCCCACCACTCCTTGGTGCTTTAATTCAACGTCGTCAAGTAATTGAGAATGCCTTACAAATGACTTCCAGAAATTGGAGAGAGTGCAAGAGGTTGTAGTTTCAGTAGCTCGTGCTCTTCGCGAATGAGACGTCGATGCTGAGCTTTCAATATTGTGCGCATACCGTCTTGATCTGCTTCGGTGGCAATCAATGCTGGGACGACATTGACAACACACTCTGCAGCATCGAGATTTGCAATAGAGAAATATCTTCGAGCAAGAGAAGATAACATTAGTAGATAACACGACAGGAAAGCTCGAACTGATCGAACAACGTACCCCACGTGAGATTTTCGGCGCTCTTTACACCCGAATTTCTTAAGGAAAACCGCTAATTCCACACCCACATTGTGCTCACTATGCCAGAACGGTGTAAGTTCTCATCATCTTTACAGGAAACCTAGTTAGCTAACCTGATCCCATAAACCCGTGCCTCCAAGGTCGCAACGTCATCTGTCGTGATAGGAAGCTTGAAAGAGATCTGACTTGCAGATGTGGTCACCATGTTGCTGTTTCCGGTGAAGCTTCTGCCACAGTATAGTGCTGTTTTTTCCTGAGCTCAATATTGGTGTCGTCACTATGATTCTTCGGTATCAATATTCTCGTCATGACGTACCATCCACGAGAGAATCTCGCCACCGAAGACAGTTCCATTCCGATTTAAATGTCGTGGCAAGAACGAAGTTGACAGCGCTACAATGGTGTCTTTCACTGGTATCCCGTCAGACGACTTACTGAATGGCGGATCTAACATATCAAGTGAAATTCTTGGCAATTTGTCGATAGCATCCTCCATTTTCTTCAAGCGCATCATCATGTTTTTGCGTTGCTGTGCAACCTCCTGAAGCCGATTGAAGCGGCTATCATTGCTGGGATCAACCAGCTCTGGTAGTCGCCGAAGCGAGCGATTGTTCTCATCCAATGCTACTGCTGTCATCACTGCATCGACAGCATGCACAAACCCCCGTGCCTTTATATCGTGTCGGTATCCCGTGACCTGCAGTACATTTCATCCAGCACAATTATCATCAACGACAGCATTGTGTTTTCTTAGATAACGATTTTCACCTGCAGGGTCAACGACGACCGACCGATGTTAATCAGCTCCCCTTCAAGACGCACAACATCTCCATGCAAAAGTGGATTAACCATTTCGAGATATTCCAGCGCTGCCATTGCCACCTTCTTGGAAATCGCACTATCGTTAGTTAACATAACAACCCAAATTCCTCCATTAGCTCGATCAAGATCACCACCGTCATAGTATTCACGAACTTTTCAGCTACAGCACCACCAAAGTTGTCAAGACGACGCAGTAATGGTCCCAGGCCGAGCAATTTTCCACGAAGGTGTTCGTCTCCCTATCATCAAATTGCAGAACAGCTTTAACCATTTACTTCTAGTACTAGTACAATTGACCGAGAACACGATACTCACGTACAATCGTATCAGAATAAGCCAAACGCGTTTGTTGTACGGTTACGGTGCTTCTTGTTGTAGTTGACATGGTCATGCGTTGTAGTTCAGAGATAAAGCGATTGATGGACAAAGGTATCGAGAAGACACGAAGCCTCGGACACAAATTCACGAATGACATGAGATGAAGTCTCACATTGCGTTTTCGCATCGTTAAAGCACATACTGGCTGTTTTCTGTTGGATAAGTGCATGCGTGTACCAGTTGTCGACGTATGCAGGTGAAAATCACAGCATGGCCAGTGTGTTTGAGGAATTTGGTGTGGACAGCGAAAGTGGCTCGAGGGTTAGCAATTTGCGCTCTTGGTCGTCAAACTGCCAACGGTGTTGCGCTTTGAGTAGAGTGCGCATACTCTCCTGGTCGCTTTCGTCAACTCTCAACCCCGTGGAAATTTGCTTCATGCGGTACGACCGATCTAAGTTTGCAACGGTGAAGTAGCTGCAAGGAGAACCGAATCAGTGTTTGACTAGCGATCAAGGTTTTATGGATCTGGTACGCACCCGGTGTGAGACTTTCGACGTTCGTTAGAGCCAATACGACCAACGAACACCTCGACCTCGACTTCTAAGTGGTGACGACTTTGAGTACGTGAATCGTTAGTCAAATTCAGTAAAGCCTAGCATAGTTCATAGAGATTGACGTACCGGGCACTACTGACACGGGCGTGCATCGTCACAATGTCGTCCATGGTGATCGGTAGCTTGAAGAAGATTCGATTCATCGAGACAGTGACCATATTTTGGTTCTTGGTAAAGTTACGAGCGCAATAGAGCGCCACTTTGTCCATCCACGTGAGTACTTCACCACCGAAGATCGTATTGTTACGGTTCAAATGCTTAGGAAGGAAGGAATTTTGCACCTCGATCAACGTGTCTGGAATTGGCACTTCAAGCGATCGTCCGTAGTTATAAGTCTTGAGCATATCGATAGACACGTGCGGTAATTGATCTACTTCTTCCTGGACAGCTCTCCAGCGAGCAGCAAGGTCCTTACGTTGCGCTGCAATCTCTTCATGCTTTCTTACATACTCTGGGTCAGTGGGGTCCATCAACTTTGGTAACCCTGGACTGGGACGCATGTTCTCGTCCAGAGCCACACAGGTCATGATGGCGCTTAGCGAATGGATGAACTTGCCTGCTTCGACATCATGACGGTATCCAGTAACCTGAACAGTCAAAGACGAGCTTCCGGTGTTGATCACTTCACCCTCCAGTCTCACGAGATCACCATGTGCGATCTGACACTTGAAGTCCACTCGATCCACTGAAATCGTTGCAATACCCTTACACGCCAAGCTGCAACACATTGATCAACACTTAACACCAACGGAAAATACAAATGTTACGTACTTTTCCGCGACAGCAGCTCCGAAAATGTCGATTCGTTCTAAGATGGGACCGGCACTGATCAACTTGCCACTGAGACTCTCTTCGCCCTGCAACAATGTGTTAGACAAGATGAAAGTCTCGATTGACACACATTCACGTACGATGATGTCGGCGTATGCAAGACGCGTATCCCGGGGATTTACGAACGTTTGGTCTCCAACAGTTTGCATCTTCACAGCACTCAGGAATCGATTGTGTCGAGATCGTAACCTTGTTTGACGAATCAATTTCGACAACATTTAACCCTTGATGAATGAAACGCAAGAGTATCTTCCGATTATTTCGACGTATTGCAGTTGATGGACAGAAGAGGACGTGAACTGAAGCAGCGCATCCCAAAACTGAAGCAAACCAGCGGCTGCAAACGTTGCATCACATCAAATCGATTACCTGTCTGCGAGTTGAAATTATGTGCAATACATACGTTTATGGCAGCCACATAACAAATATGTGGACCACATCGACATCACCATTGCACACATATTAATGTGTGACACATATATAGCTTTAAAAATGACTTAAAACGCAGTAATTCTCAATAATTAAATTGACAAATGTGGTCGCGACTTACGGAAGGGTTGGCCGACATAGTGGCGCCCGAGGACGGCGACGAGCAGCAGAACGATGAGGACCAGCTTTGGAGCCGCTTCACTGCCGTTGTCGCACCCCCTCCCACATCTCCCAGTGGCGCTGCGGTCGCTGGGAACGAAGAGGACGAACAGGAACAATATATTTGCGAACTGGAGCGGGCCTTATTACAGCGGAAGAAGCAGAACGAGGCGTTGGAGAATAAAGTATAAAAGAGTGATGGTCTTTTTACTTAAGTAACTACTAATATTTTCTATTATTAGATTCGAGAGCTCGAGACTCGAGGAGCGGAGGAACGACAGCTCAAAAGACAATTAAAAGAACAAGTACGACAGTTTTTTAAAGTATTACTAGTAGTATTAACTTTTAAGCTATTTTTTGTGTTTTTTAACAATGTAG
Organism: Phytophthora palmivora; assembly: GCA_008079305.1. Taxonomy (NCBI): domain Eukaryota; phylum Oomycota; class Peronosporomycetes; order Peronosporales; family Peronosporaceae; genus Phytophthora; species Phytophthora palmivora. The sequence goes on along the minus strand of VOQZ01001018.1, from coordinate 4,372 downwards.
GAGGTCGAGATTACTCAGCATAAAGCAACGATCGAGAGACTACAAACTGCACGACATGATGCAGTAGCGTTTCAAGTGGAAGAGGGACAAACTTCAGGAACTGATCGCGATCGACTTGTGCAGGAGTTACAACAATCTCAAGCTGAGGTGAAGAACCTGAAACTTTGACTTAGTCGTGGGTTCGTGTACGTGTACTCAGTGTTGATGTGCACGTGATTAGGTTGATGCAATGGCGTCACAATGTCAAGCTCAAGAAAGGAATTAATTTCGCTGCGTGATCAAGTGGAAGAGCTACAAGCAGCCAACGAGACGTTACAGGATGACGAACGTGAAGCTCGATCTAGAGCTGCTGAATATGAGCAGGGTTACATAGATTTACTTGCGGAGATTGAAAAGATGAAGACAACAAACGAGGAGGAGAAGGCAGCGTTAATGGCTAAAAGCGAAGAGCATGTAAGCTCAATCGACAGTCAGCGTTTGTACGATTTAGAAGCCCGATTAACTACATCGGAAGCGGACAAGACGGTTGCACAACAAGACGCAGAGAGGTTGCAGCGTGATCTGGATGCTCTTGAAGGCGTCCTTCATCAGTTTCAGGTAGACAACAAGTCACAGAAAGAGCGTGTTGCTCTGATGGAGATGGAGCTTGAGCAAGCAAAGAAAGAGTTACAGACACGACAACCACTTCCCGAACCTGCCGACGAAGCCAATGATTTTGATCGGGCGATGGAAAAATTGGCGAAAAAGACTCACGAGTGCGAGCAGCTTCGGGAGGTACGAGTGGAAGGACTATCCTTTAGAACTATTTCCCTTTAACTTTGTGTTGTGTTTATTAGGCATTGGAGAGTACAGCGACGCAATACAATTCGGAACGTGACGTACTAGACAAGAGACTGGCAGCGCAGTTAGTGGTGCGCTCATTTTTCGTTTTGTGGCTATTGACTCAGTGTTGAGAAAATCGAGGGACTTAATTATTTTATTTTATGTCGTGGCTAACGCGCTGCAGGTGGCATACGTGGATAGTACCAAGAAGAGTGAAATTCTCCACCTCATGGCGCAAATGATGGTACGTCTAATTGGGCAACAAATTGCCGCTATCATCTGACAATTAAATTCGTTCAATGGATAGGGGTTTTCGGAGGAACAAAAGCGCCGTGTTGGCTTAGGCTACCCAATTGAAGGGAATGGCGGTGGCGGACTCTTCTCGTCTATTATCAACCTCGTAACTCCAAGTGACAGTGAAAACGCCCCTGTTGACCCATCAACGATTGAAGGCAAGAGTTTTGCAGATGTGTGGTCCGAATTCTTGCTTGATGAGGCGTCGAAAGGGAAGTGATATTTGGAATGAACTAACTCATAATAATTTCTAACAGTTTCAATGCTGACAAATTACTAGTGGTCATGTTTGAGCTTATGGTTTACTTAGTACTTGGACAACTCACTTTGAGCTCAAATATGCTATTGACAGATGTTACAACAAACACTCGAACCACTTGAACGGCTTTTGCGAGTCTTTGAAGAAACTGTCGTGCGTCAAAAATGCTGTATCTGCGTGATTCAACTCCGGCATATAAAATTTGTCCTCGTAGCTGTTCCCGAACAATTTTGGATCGAGGCCACCCAGGCAGCTTTGGAATTCTACGAGACCATCGTTTTTAGATGATTTGTGTGGTATCATCTTGGCACCAACGATACATGACAGGTAAAACTTCGAGAAGACCCCGTCGTAGTTATTGCTGCACAGCGCCGCGTCCACGTTTTCACGGTAAGCTTTTTGAGCTACTGTGTACGCTGTGTTAAGATCCTTGTTGCTGTACTTTTCACCCTGATAGGAAATGGATCTACGAGCGGCTAAAGCAGGGCATTGACCGATTAATTCCAGTATATCTGCTCCGATTGAAGTGAACTCGTCGTCACATAAATCCTGAATGTAATCTCCAGCCATGCTCCCCTTCATCGGTGCGCTCAAACTCACCCATGACGTGCTTTCGGCAAATGTACACTTCCCAGTGGCGAGTGCACCCGCCATTACAAGTCCGCCCATGGAATGTGTCACAACAATCGTGTCCGAAATTGTACGCGATGACATGTCACTGGTTTTACTCATGGAAAGCGAGAAATTGCAAAACTTTTGTTGTAGTTTGTCGCTTCTCCAGCCATAATCAACGGTATTCAAGACCGCGTACTTGACCTTCGTGCAGCAGGGAGCGTGATCACCAATTTCACCAAACTTCTCTTTTGTCAACTCAGGTGTGTTCTGTAATTCTGCTCTTTCATTTGGGTTGCCCAAACCATGCAAGAAAATGCACGGACGAGGTTTGGATTTACACCCACAGGAGTCATCCTCAATCGTTATTGATATAGCTTCCTTCAAGTTTCTCGACATGGTCGCTGGAATAGTTTCACCTGTAAGCAGTGAGATGGCAGTTGGTGTCACCGGTGTAGGAGTTACCACAACAGGACACGACGTATCACTTAACACCGGCAAAAGATGGCGAGTCGAATTCGGCAGATATTCCACTGTCATCATGACGCCAAGTCCATACGCAGTGAATCCGGATACACCCGACTTACACAAAACAAAATCTACCCACCAAATGACGTTTTGAATAATGAACCGCTTGGACATTCGATACGCTCTCCCCCAACAACTGCGCTTGGAATGACAGTAGCATTACTAAGGGCTGGTAATATCTGTTCAAAGGGGAGAAGCGATGGCAGACAGTGTGTCGTGTTTGATGCTGCGGAAGTGCCACCGCTAACGAAACTTTGTACCATGTACGATGTGCCGTTCACGAACATGTAGGTGAATTTGGTGTCGTCCTGAGTGAAAGAGCTGAAGCCGTCGTAATGCACATTGGTATTATCGTTCGACACAACTGGATTGGCAAACACGTCAAAGACAGATTGACCATGGATTTTCATATTTTTGCCCTTGAGTGTAACTTGCAGTCGTAGCGAGGGTGCTTTCAATAGTGCATTCTGGAGCCAATCATGTTCAACTTGGTCTGTCGTACCATTTAGAGGTGCAGCAAGTCCCACAGCGACTAAGACCGCGGAAACAGTGACAACCACGGAGATTATTGAATTTCGCATCGTTGGGGATCCGACAGATACGAGCAACGTCGTGAATTGAAGAATGAGTACTGTAGTGCCGGAAAACAAAGTTCACCACAAACTCAATTCGTTGCCATCGACATTCGCCGGGCCTTTGCACATGAAAATCGGAGTGCGCTGGTAAATAAACCTGTCTACATGGTTTGTAATGCCCTGACGTACTTGATATGCTTTTTGTAGAGGTACGATCAAACTTGAAACCTCACAGATTATGATAATAACTACTAAGCGATGTTTGAACATATACGAATAAGCCGATAAAGTATTATGAAAGCAATATTAAAATGGTCCAGGCAGGAACACTTAGCAAACAGCTTGCGTTTCATCATCCAACTGTTAACCACAAAAATCTCCCTTACTTGATTGACTTGCTTTAATAGAAATAAGATATGTATATACTGTTGATTATATTATACAGGTTAATTAAACGTACAGTGTGAACGAGGATAACCAATTGATTTGCTACAAGTCGTCAATTGTAACGGGCGAGAAGTGATATTATAGAGTATTCGTTTCGTATCGAGAACAGTTTTCAGTATTCAAGAGGCCAATGTCGACGAAGGCTTGTAGTTTTCCGCGTATTAGGAGTTCTTCACCAATTTGGTCGAACTTTAGCGTCTGAAATGAGCATTTAGTTTGTGAAATATCACGTTCGGACAACAACAGCTACAGATCATAATAGTCCCGGGACACATATTTCAACCATGCTAGTACAGTAGTAGCATGATGCTACTACAGCTACCTTGTTCTAGCATGATATTTGACTGCGACAACTACATCGACAGTCACTTCGCTCCGGTAACTATGCCACGTTTCTCCTGTGATTGCTGAGCCGTCGTCGACAAGGCGATGAGTTGCTGCTGTTGTCCGATGTTCTTGCCGATGCTGAGTGATCGGCGGGAGGTCCTTATAATATACTATCGATACTTGGTCCCTGTTTTGGGATAAGCTCCCCCATACTAAGTACATTAAGTAAGTTGAGATCGGAATTCGAAGGATTCGGTACCCCTTCGAATTCCGATCTCAACTTTTATCATGACCAGGTTTTGCACTAGCCATAGACAGGGTGTACCGTATTTGAGATCTCCTACTTCTGACCCATATTTTTTGAAGTTGTATTGTTGCAAATGCACAAGATCTGTACATGTACCGACGCATCTCTATCATGTAATATTTAAACAAAACAATTTAGTTATCAAGTTCTTCTTCGGGAACTACGAAGTTTTCTACGTCATGACGCGTATCCACAGCATGG
>VOQZ01001017.1:0-88804 GCA_008079305.1 Phytophthora palmivora | reverse complement strand
CTGATCTCGTGTTCGAAGTCGAGCTGCTGGACATCGTGCGTCGTTAAGAATGCATCGCAGAAGATCGTGTCGAAATGTGAGAGGCACCTGTTTGGAAACCATGTCATTATCATTGAAGTACCATCTTTCATCCACACCTTCAATTGGTTATCGCAACAGTTTCTTTTCATAAGCATTCATTAATTGCAGGACACGAAATGAGTAATTCATGGCGTAGCAGACTAGTGAAGAACGCGTGACGGGGAGGCATTTCTCGTACAAACCACATGACCCTGTAGGACGAAACGCGAAGAAAACTAAGTCGCAACGAACGCACTTGTTTCTCTTCCTTTCCCGGCCTGGCTGTATTGGCTGGTATACCTTCGAGACTAGCTGGCTCGACGGTTTTGCAAGGTCTTGTTCGAATAGATAGGTGCGACGAAGCAGTCACTGTACTCTCCCGCCCGCACGTCAAGCAAACATACTACTTCGTAGGCTCGTCTAGATCTCAAAGCGGTGTGCTGTCGATAGTTGGTCGTGCGGAACTGTGGTGCTGTAGAAATCCTGCGCCGTCATTGTTTTTGTGTCGGTAGTCGTAGCTGTCTGGTTAGAAAATCCGTGGACGGGAATCTCATCTTCTAGAATCAACTGCTGAAGCGAGTCATGTGACGTTGTGGTAGTAGTAGCACCTGCCGGCCCTGCACCGTTCACAGCGTCGCGTACGCCGCCGCTGCAACAGCACTCTCCGTTTTGCTTTCTTCGCCCAAGTCCAACGGAAGACTCATTAATGAACCCGCGTCATTAAGCGATGCAAGCTGCTGCTCAATGAGTCCATGGAGTTCAACTTTTGGTTGTTACCAACAAGCTCTTGCTCAAATATACCCTCGCCATTCACTGACAAACTGCTGAGGCGTCGCGTCAAGCCTCCATTAATCCAAGAATCGTCAGGTTCAACATCAGCCGTAATCGAACGTAGACTTGCACTCTTGGTGTCACCAAGACTTAGCATTTTGTTTAGCATTCGGTGTGGAGGACGACCCAGCGGATTCTGCGATGATTTTGATGTCGAGTCGTCCAGCGGGTGCGATGTTGACTGTGCCTCCATCCTCAAAATTGCAGCGTCGATATCATCGCCAAGGTCACGCAAGCTTGTGGCGGAAAGCATGCTTTTGAAACTGCCATTTCCGAGCGAGTTGTTCGAGTGACCTCGCAAGAACTCGTTCAGGATCATCACGTCCTCCTCACTCATCTTTTCGTCTGTCTCGTCTTCGAGTGACAAGATAGGCTCTAGGTTGACTTGGGTCGAACTCGTGGCATTGTTGCTGACTGGAACCAGTTGGTGAGGCATGTCCATCTTAGCAGGTTGCGCTGGGGAAGTGTAGGGCATCTTTGGTCTAACCGGAGAAGTAGAAACCGGTGGAGCGTCATCAGTATTCAGAAGACGCGGACGGCCGCTTTGTGTATGTCTTTTGGTTTGGGTTCAATGCTTTCCATCTGAGTTTAACAGCATCTTCCGTGCGGCCCTGCAATATCACCTTGTCAATCACAAGCCTCAACTAACTGTCTAATCAACATACATACCGGTAGCAATTCAGCAATCTGCGTCCAGCGGTTGCCATACTTCTCATAAGCCTGTTGGATCGCGTCATCTTCTTCCTCTGTAAAAGGTCTGTCACCACAGCAACTCGATTAATCCCTCTTAATTCCAGTCCCCATCACAATAGCTCACTCACGATTTGTTAATGCTCGGATCCAACCGATTCCTCCACCGTTCACGACACTGCTTGGCTCTACATTAAAAGAAATAAACTCATATCAATTCTCTCGCTTTATTTTCCACCAACCACGTACGTTCGTCCGGGAATGCTGTTAGACACTTGACGCCAATTGTCGTAGCCCTTGAGCATCATCTCCATCAACAGCGCGTCCTCCTCGACAGACCATGGACCCTTTACAAGTCCTGGTTTCAACACTTTGTTCCAGCGCTGCAGACACTGCGCATTGTCCCGTCCTGGCACTCGTTCCGCCACAGCCTAAAATTGACCATCACTCTGTGAATACAACGTCTAAAACGCCAGCTAAAAGCTACCTACCATCCAATTACGATGTCCCAGCTCAGCTACAGCTTTCTTGAGCGCCTCGTCCTGTTCAGGAGTCCAGCGCTTGCTCACGACGCCTCCGCTCTTTTTCCTGGCTTCCCCTGCCTGTTCTGTATGTGGCTCAGCACCCACGGCATCACGTCCGCGTTTCCTGTACGAAATGATTGTTACATGGATGACCATCACTCTGCTTTTTATGTATGACGTACACAGCTGACTCGGCCACTGAGAATAGTGTAAAATAGATAGTGTTAGGAGATGTAAGGCGCTAAGAAGACACGGATGTGACCTTACCCATAGTGGCTGGGATGTGGGCGACGTCCCGTGTCCGCTTCTTCTCTCGAGCTTCTCGACGCGTGCGGGCTGAAGAGTGAGACTCAATGGGCGATGGGCGATTCTGCGGAAAGACAGTGTACCCACGTCTGATTGGTGTAAAACACACTACCTGAGTTCTCTTCTCATTCGCTAATATCATGAGGAATGTGTAACGATTGGTTGAAATTAAAATGGATACATTTGTGTTACGTACAGTCCTCAGATTGGCCAATTTGTATGACTGTACAGCTCTCCCACCGAACATGTTGCATTCTACTTCTAAGAGTACCAATATTTAATACTACTAGTAGTAAGTTGTACCAGCAGTAGCATGTATGTGATGGTAAAGGAGTCGGATCTTGATGCCAATATGGATGTCAAAGGGACTACGATTGATTATTTAAACTTCAGATTATTTCGTGTTACTATTCCGTGCTCAATCGAGCTGTAGTACTCTGAACATTAATTAACTGCTCGCACAAACACAAATCTACTGTCTGCGCCTGTTCGTTGGCGAACTTATCACTCTTGCTTGTGTCTTGCACTATCTCCCTACCAGCTTATCAAATGAAATAAGACGCGTCGTCCACGACCACACTTCTTGCGCGTGAGCCGCTCCAGCACGCTCATCTCATGGTACACTTGCTGTGATCTGCTTTCATCCGGCGATCCAGCATACTAATACATCTTGCCCTTTCGAATCGGGCGCATGAGATCCGAGCCCAGCAGGTCATCGATGTCATTCGAAATGTTACCGAGTTCGTACGAGATTCCGTTCGAGTTTCGTCGCGGCAGCGATCGTGTCTCTTCGTAGTTCAGTGAGTGGGTTAAATTGCGTCCACTGCTCGTTTCGAAGTTGTGTTGCGCGTATACGTTCGGGTCCACAGGTAAGTTAGCAATATGGTCGTCCTGGATTGAAGCATCACCACCCGTAGACTTTTGTGCACGCCAACTGTCAATCAGTCCTTGAAACAGATGCTTGTCATCATGATCCAAGTTTTGCACTGCTTTCTGAAGTGATTCTGGGTTCTTGAAGGAGCTGGTCAAACTGTCCAACATGCTGCTGGTACTCGAAAGCCGACCTCGCTCGCCCCTCTCCTTGGATATTGACACGGTTGCGCGGAACATCTCATCCAGCTCGCCACTGGCTAGCAAGTCTTCGGGTGACATATCAGTAAATGAGCTCAAGCCACGTGCGCTGCCAAAGCTAAGCAAGCTATTTGAATGGCTACGAAGCAACTCCTTGAGAATTGCAGCATCATTTATCTCGTCCTCTGCCTTTACTTCGTCGCTCGCGGCTCTACAATTGGCTCTGGATACTGATTCGGCATTGGTACTTGTGTAGTTGGCAGAGCTTGTTCCTCGTGAGACATCACCATTTGCGAAGGATGCAGAGGCGGTATCGGCATTGGTGTGATTGTTGCGCTATTGTCTGTATAAGGTATAGGAGCAGGATATCCATTTGCATACGTCGGTAACTCCGGCATCGTAATAGGGCCATTCATCAACGTCGCAGCAACATCATCAGGAGTCGGAGGTGCTGTGGATCGTTGCTTGTTCACCGTCATGCCAGGCATCAATTTAGGACGACCAGGTTTAGCTTTCACCTTCTGATTCGGGTTCAAGGCCTTCCATCTCAATTTCACCGCATCTTCCGTACGCCTGGCAGCAGCTCTGCAATTTGTGTCCATCGGTTTCCCATCTTTTCAAACCCTTCCTGAATAATGTTGTCTTCTTCAGGAGTAAACGGTCTGCATCAAACAAGCAACATCAGTCCATATCCCCATCAAACATCAATAACAACATACGATTTGTTGATGCTCGGGTCCAAATGGTTCCTCCACCGCTCGCGACATTGCTTCGCTCTACAACCAGCACAACGTCAGCATCCATCGAGGTCAACCTCCATGCAGCCAGGCGTACGTTCTTCCGGGGATGTGGGCTGCCACTTCTCCCACGAGTGGCAGCCCTGCAGCACCATCTGCTCCAGTGTGCTGTCCTCTTCAAAAGACCAATGGCCCTTCACCAGTCCAGGCTTGAGCACTTTATTCCAGCGTTGCAGACACTGCGCATGGTTCCGTCCGTCCACTCTAGAGGCGATGGCCTTCCAGTTCCGCTGGCCAAACTCCTCTACAGCCTTACGCAGTGCATCGTCCTGTTCAGTCGTCCAGCGTTTGCCCTTTTCCTCTTCCGCACGGGGCTTCTGAGCTTCACTCGGGACCTCGTGGTACGAGCGCAACGCCTCGTCCGCAGCCTCACGCTCGCGCTTTCTGCAGTATACAAAAGTCAAATGAATGTTGCAGTTACAGAGCGGAAGTACGCAATGACCTACACTCCTGGTTCCGCTGTGGTAGTTGACACATAGTATGAGAACTCGGTGTAGACGGCAGGGATAAAGACGACTGACGTACCCATGTGTAGTGTGAGAGCTGCTCGTTCCAATGCACTCGGTAGTATTGCCGATAGAGTGCGAGTGGCAGCAGGGGGACGCGATGACGCTCGCGACTTCTTCGACGTTGCTTAATGTCGAATTATGGCCCCCAGATGTCGAGAAAAACTTGGCGAGGAATTTTGGCCAATGAGAGAGCCGCTAGATACTGAGAGCAAGTGAAACAGAACTTCAAGTTTAGCATAGAGTCCCTGCCGGTGTTGTCGTTTTGTGCATTTGTATCGCTGCTTGATGCAGGCGCGCTCTGTGCAATCGAAGGTCGGGATTGAAGTTCGGCTGGGCCGATCAGGTCCGCTAGGTACATGGCGCAGTGCCATGGTGCAGCATCTTGGTGACTTGGCAGACAATGACAATACGTACTTAGTAGTGATGGTTAAACAACACGTCGACTATGTCCGACATATCAGACGAGAAGTATGTGCATTGTAGACGACAATTAAGTCGGCTGCGTGGGATCAGCAGCACCGAAAGTTCAGGTTGGCGACCAAGCAGCACTTGCGCAATGGTCATTTGCAGCTGCCTTCAATGACAGGACGGTCCACTTTGACAAGGTAATGAGATCTCTACAATACGTTGATTTACAGCGTATACACACGTGAGCATCGTCTCGGGTTAGCGCACTACATGTACGCTAACTCCTAACAACAGTGGTTGGCAACCACACATTATTATTTATGCCCTCTGTTCAAAGGGATGCAGTTAATGTCCTCTTCGTAATTGAGTGATCACTGTTTCTACTTCTCCAGTATAACGGAAATCAAGATGTCTTGCTCAAGAGCTACAGTGTACGCACGTGGTTAGTGATAGTGTCCACTATCAAATCTATCACAAGCGTTGATCACAACGAATGTTCATTCGCTATGAGTTTTATACAACAAGTGACAAGCGCCCCAACAATTTGAGGTGTTGGGAAATACATGTATCCGATACATTATTGTATCGTACAGTTGGTTCGATTAACCAACAGACAGGTGCACAATCAGCGCGCTATCGATCCAAGAACACAAGCACAAGAAACGAAATCCGCGATCTCTTTGCCGTTTTCTTGCCGCCGTGAGCATTGTCAGCAATGTTGATACATTGAAATACCGTCAACTGCGAGAAACATCAAAGTCACCAGTTGCTGCAGATCGTATGCGTACATGAACTCCTATGAGTGCAGAGGTAATAGTTGTGTATGCAACAAACCCTGCGCATAAGTGCGTTCTGCAGTAGCATTGTCCTCAAAGCGGTAGACAAGAAAGCCGAGGCTTGAAGTCGTAGCGTACTGAATAATCTTGCCGAAAACTAAGTAGAGATGCCGTGATTTCGAGCCAAGGTATTCAAATGCCGGATGTTGATCTAGTGTTTAACGTTTGCATAACGTTCATGGATTGCACGACTGGATTGCTGTCGGACTACGGCCGAAGTTACCCAAATTGCTAGGTATAAACCATATTGCTACCTCGAAATCTCGGTAATATGAAATCGCTCATCTCGGACACTAATGTCGAAAGCTTGGTAGGACGAATGAAGTACTACGATTTCGAAAATGAAGAAGAAACGTTATCAGGGACAACAAAAGCATACTCTCTGATACCGCGTGGACGTCGCAAAGAAGATTTTGATTGTATGTCTGGTCGAATCAATTACATTTTAGAGACTCGTGTACAAGTAATCACTACACTGTCGGAAATCTTCGAATGTAGATAAACCTCCCACCACTCCTTGGTGCTTTAATTCAACGTCGTCAAGTAATTGAGAATGCCTTACAAATGACTTCCAGAAATTGGAGAGAGTGCAAGAGGTTGTAGTTTCAGTAGCTCGTGCTCTTCGCGAATGAGACGTCGATGCTGAGCTTTCAATATTGTGCGCATACCGTCTTGATCTGCTTCGGTGGCAATCAATGCTGGGACGACATTGACAACACACTCTGCAGCATCGAGATTTGCAATAGAGAAATATCTTCGAGCAAGAGAAGATAACATTAGTAGATAACACGACAGGAAAGCTCGAACTGATCGAACAACGTACCCCACGTGAGATTTTCGGCGCTCTTTACACCCGAATTTCTTAAGGAAAACCGCTAATTCCACACCCACATTGTGCTCACTATGCCAGAACGGTGTAAGTTCTCATCATCTTTACAGGAAACCTAGTTAGCTAACCTGATCCCATAAACCCGTGCCTCCAAGGTCGCAACGTCATCTGTCGTGATAGGCAGCTTGAAAGAGATCTGACTTGCAGATGTGGTCACCATGTTGCTGTTTCCGGTGAAGCTTCTGCCACAGTATAGTGCTGTTTTTTCCTGAGCTCAATATTGGTGTCGTCACTATGATTCTTCGGTATCAATATTCTCGTCATGACGTACCATCCACGAGAGAATCTCGCCACCGAAGACAGTTCCATTCCGATTTAAATGTCGTGGCAAGAACGAAGTTGACAGCGCTACAATGGTGTCTTTCACTGGTATCCCGTCAGACGACTTACTGAATGGCGGATCTAACATATCAAGTGAAATTCTTGGCAATTTGTCGATAGCATCCTCCATTTTCTTCAAGCGCATCATCATGTTTTTGCGTTGCTGTGCAACCTCCTGAAGCCGATTGAAGCGGCTATCATTGCTGGGATCAACCAGCTCTGGTAGTCGCCGAAGCGAGCGATTGTTCTCATCCAATGCTACTGCTGTCATCACTGCATCGACAGCATGCACAAACCCCCGTGCCTTTATATCGTGTCGGTATCCCGTGACCTGCAGTACATTTCATCCAGCACAATTATCATCAACGACAGCATTGTGTTTTCTTAGATAACGATTTTCACCTGCAGGGTCAACGACGACCGACCGATGTTAATCAGCTCCCCTTCAAGACGCACAACATCTCCATGCAAAACTGGATTAACCATTTCGAGATGTTCCAGCGCTGCCATTGCCACCTTCTTGGAAATCGCACTATCGTTAGTTAACATAACAACCCAAATTCCTCCATTAGCTCGATTCAAGATCACCACCGTCATAGTATTCACGAACTTTTCAGCTACAGCACCACCAAAGTTGTCAAGACGACGCAGTAATGGTCCCAGGCCGAGCAATTTTCCACGAAGGTGTTCGTCTCCCTATCATCAAATTGCAGAACAGCTTTACCATTTACTTCTAGTACTAGTACAATTGACCGAGAACACCGATACTCACGTACAATCGTATCAGAATAAGCCAAACGCGTTTGTTGTACGGTTACGGTGCTTCTTGTTGTAGTTGACATGGTCATGCGTTGTAGTTCAGAGATAAAGCGATTGATGGACAAAGGTATCGAGAAGACACGAAGCATCGGACACAAATTCACGAATGACATGGGATGAAGTCTCACATTGCGTTTTCGCATCGTTAAAGCACATACTGGCTGTTTTCTGTTGGATAAGTGCATGCGTGTACCAGTTGTCGACGTATGCAGGTGAAAATCACAGCATGGCCAGTGTGTTTGAGGAATTTGGTGTGGACAGCGAAAGTGGCTCGAGGGTTAGCAATTTGCGCTCTTGGTCGTCAAACTGCCAACGGTGTTGCGCTTTGAGTAGAGTGCGCATACTCTCCTGGTCGCTTTCGTCAACTCTCAACCCCGTGGAAATTTGCTTCATGCGGTACGACCGATCTAAGTTTGCAACGGTGAAGTAGCTGCAAGGAGAACCGAATCAGTGTTTGACTAGCGATCAAGGTTTTATGGATCTGGTACGCACCCGGTGTGAGACTTTCGACGTTCGTTAGAGCCAATACGACCAACGAACACCTCGACCTCGACTTCTAAGTGGTGACGACTTTGAGTACGTGAATCGTTAGTCAAATTCAGTAAAGCCTAGCATACTTCATAGAGATTGACGTACCGGGCACTACTGACACGGGCGTGCATCGTCACAATGTCGTCCATGGTGATCGGTAGCTTGAAGAAGATTCGATTCATCGAGACAGTGACCATATTTTGGTTCTTGGTAAAGTTACGAGCGCAATAGAGCGCCACTTTGTCCATCCACGTGAGTACTTCACCACCGAAGATCGTATTGTTACGGTTCAAATGCTTAGGAAGGAAGGAATTTTGCACCTCGATCAACGTGTCTGGAATTGGCACTTCAAGCGATCGTCCGTAGTTATAAGTCTTGAGCATATCGATAGACACGTGCGGTAATTGATCTACTTCTTCCTGGACAGCTCTCCAGCGAGCAGCAAGGTCCTTACGTTGCGCTGCAATCTCTTCATGCTTTCTTACATACTCTGGGTCAGTGGGGTCCATCAACTTTGGTAACCCTGGACTGGGACGCATGTTCTCGTCCAGAGCCACACAGGTCATGATGGCGCTTAGCGAATGGATGAACTTGCCTGCTTCGACATCATGACGGTATCCAGTAACCTGAACGGTCAAAGACGAGCTTCCGGTGTTGATCACTTCACCCTCCAGTCTCACGAGATCACCATGTGCGATCTGACACTTAAAGTCCACTCGATCCACTGAAATCGTTGCAATACCCTTACACGCCAAGCTACAACACATTGATCAACACTTAACACCAACGGAAAACACAAATGTTACGTACTTTTCCGCGACAGCAGCTCCGAAAATGTCGATTCGTTCTAAGATGGGACCGGCACTGATCAACTTGCCACTGAGACTCTCTTCGCCCTGCAACAATGTGTTAGACAAGATGAAAGTCTCGATTGACACACATTCACGTACGATGATGTCGGCGTATGCAAGACGCGTATCCCGGGGATTTACGAACGTTTGGTCTCCAACAGTTTGCATCTTCACAGCACTCAGGAATCGATTGTGTCGAGATCGTAACCTTGTTTGACGAATCAATTTCGACAACATTTAATCCTTGATGAATGAAACGCAAGAGTATCTTCCGATTATTTCGACGTATTGCAGTTGATGGACAGAAGAGGACGTGAACTGAAGCAGCGCATCCCAAAACTGAAGCAAACCAGCGGCTGCAAACGTTGCATCACATCAAATCGATTACCTGTCTGCGAGTTGAAATTATGTGCAATACATACGTTTATGGCAGCCACATAACAATATATGTGGACCACATCGACATCACCATTGCACACATATTAATGTGTGACACATATATAGCTTTAAAAATGACTTAAAACACAGTAATTCTCAATAATTAAATTGGCAAATGTGGTCGCGACTTACGGAAGGGTTGGCCGACATAGTGGCGCCCGAGGACGGCGACGAGCAGCAGAACGATGAGGACCAGCTTTGGAGCCGCTTCACTGCCGTTGTCGCACCCCCTCCCACATCTCCCAGTGGCGCTGCGGTCGCTGGGAACGAAGAGGACGAACAGGAACAATATATTTGCGAACTGGAGCGGGCCTTATTACAGCGGAAGAAGCAGAACGAGGCGTTGGAGAATAAAGTATAAAAGAGTGATGGTCTTTTTACTTAAGTAACTACTAATATTTTCTATTATTAGATTCGAGAGCTCGAGACTCGAGGAGTGGAGGAACGACAGCTCAAAGACAATTAAAAGAACAAGTACGACAGTTTTTTAAAGTATTACTAGTAGTATTAACTTTTAAGCTATTTTTGTGTTTTTTAACAATGTAGGAGGTCGAGATTACTCAGCATAAAGCAACAATCGAGAGACTACAAACTGCACGACATGATGCAGTAGCGTTTCAAGTGGAAGAGGGACAAACTTCAGGAACTGATCGCGATCGACTTATGCAGGAGTTACAACAATCTCAAGCTGAGGTGAAGAACCTGAAACTTTGACTTAGACGTGGGTTGTGTACGTGTACTCAGTGTTGATGTGCACGTGATTAGGTTGATGCAATGGCGTCACAATGTCAAGCTCAAGAGAAGGAATTAATTTCGCTGCGTGATCAAGTGGAAGAGCTACAAGCAGCCAACGAGACGTTACAGGATGACGAACGTGAAGCTCGATCTAGAGCTGCTGAATATGAGCAGGGTTACATAGATTTACTTGCGGAGATTGAAAAGATGAAGACAACAAACGATGAGGAGAAGGCAGCGTTAATGGCTAAAAGCGAAGAGCATGTAAGCTCAATCGACAGTCAGCGTTTGTACGATTTAGAAGCCCGATTAACTACATCGGAAGCGGACAAGGCGGTTGCACAACAAGACGCAGAGAGGTTGCAGCGTGATCTGGATGCTCTTGAAGGCGTCCTTCATCAGTTTCAGGTGGACAACAAGGCACAGAAAGAGCGTGTTGCTCTGATGGAGATGGAGCTTGAGCAAGCAAAGAAAGAGTTACAGACACGACAACCACTTCCCGAACCTGCCGACGAAGCCAATGATTTTGATCGGGCGATGGAAAAATTGGCGAAAAAGACTCACGAGTGCGAGCAGCTTCGGGAGGTACGAGTGGAATGACTATCCTTTAGAACTATTTCCCTTTAACTTTGTGTTGTGTTGGTTAGGCATTGGAGAGTACAGCGACGCAATACAATTCGGAACGTGACGTACTAGACAAGAGACTGGCAGCGCAGTTAGTGGTGCGCTCATTTTCCGTTTTGTGGCTGTTGACTCAGTGTTGAGAAAATCGAGGGACTTAATTATTTTATTTTATGTCGTGGCTAACGCGCTGCAGGTGGCATACGTGGATAGTACCAAGAAGGGTGAAATTCTCCACGTCATGGCGCAAATGATGGTACGTCTAATTGGGGCTAACAAATTGCCGATATCATCTGACAACTAAATTCGTTCAATGGATAGGGGTTTTCGGAGGAACAAAAGCGCCGTGTTGGCTTAGGCTACCCAATTGAAGGGAATGGCGGTGGCGGACTCTTCTCGTCTATTATCAACCTCGTAACTCCAAGTGACAGTGAAAACGCCCCTGTTGACCCATCAACGATTGAAGGCAAGAGTTTTGCAGATGTGTGGTCCGAATTCTTGCTTGATGAGGCGTCGAAAGGGAAGTGATATTTGGAATGAACTAACTCATAATAATTTCTAACAGTTTCAATGCTGACAAATTACTAGTGGTCATGTTTGAGCTTATCGTTTACTTAGTACTTGGACAACTCACTTTGAGCTCAAATATGCTATTGACAGATGTTACAACAAACACTCGAACCACTTGAACGGCTTTTGCGAGTCTTTGAAGAAACTGTCGTGTGTCAAAAATGCTGTATCTGCATGATTCAACTCCGGCATATAAAATTTGTCCTCGTAGCTGTTCCCGAACAATTTTGGATCGAGGCCACCCAGGCAGCTTTGGAACTCTACGAGACCATCGTTTTTAGATGATTTGTGTGGTATCATCTTGGCACCAACGATACATGACAGGTAAAACTTCGAGAAGACCCCGTCGTAGTTATTGCTGCACAGCGCCGCGTCCACGTTTTCACGGTAAGCTTTTTGAGCTACTGTGTACGCTGTGTTAAGATCCTTGTTGCTGTACTTTTCACCCTGATAGGAAATGGATCTACGAGCGGCTAAAGCAGGGCATTGACCGATTAATTCCAGTATATCTGCTCCGATTGAAGTGAACTCGTCGTCACATAAATCCTGAATGTAATCTCCAGCCATGCTCCCCTTCATGGGTGCGCTCAAACTCACCCATGACGTGCTTTCAGCAAATGTACACTTCCCAGTGGCGAGTGCACCCGCCATTACAAGTCCGCCCATGGAATGTGTCACAACAATCGTGTCCGAAATTGTACGCGATGACATGTCACTGGTTTTACTCATGGAAAGCGAGAAATTGCAAAACTTTTGCTGTAGTTTGTCGCTTCTCCAGCCATAATCAACGGTATTCAAGACCGCGTACTTGACCTTCGTGCAGCAGGGAGCGTGATCACCAATTTCACCAAACTTCTCTTTTGTCAACTCAGGTGTGTTCTGTAATTCTGCTCTTTCATTTGGGTTGCCCAAACCATGCAAGAAAATGCACGGACGAGGTTTGGATTTACACCCACAGGAGTCATCCTCAATCGTTATTGATATAGCTTCCTTCAAGTTTCTCGACATGGTCGCTGGAATAGTTTCACCTGTAAGCAGTGAGATGGCAGTTGGTGTCACCGGTGTAGGAGTTACCACAACAGGACACGACGTATCACTTAACACCGGCAAAAGATGGCGAGTCGAATTCGGCAGATATTCCACTGTCATCATGACGCCAAGTCCATACGCAGTGAATCCGGATACACCCGACCTACACAAAACAAAATCTACTCCACCAAATGACGTTTTGAATAATGAACCGCTTGGACATTCGATACGCTCTCCCCCAACAACTGCACTTGGAATGACAGTAGCATTACTAAGGGCTGGTAATATCTGTTCAAAGGGGAGAAGCGATGGCAGACAGTGTGTCGTGTTTGACGCTGCGGAAGTGCCACCGCTAACGGAACTCTGTACCATGTACGATGTGCCGTTCACGAACATGTAGGTGAATTTGGTGTCGTCCTGAATAAAAGAGCTGAAGCCGTCGTAATGCACATTGGTATTATCGTTCGACACAACTGGATTGGCAAATACGTCAAAGACAGATTGACCATGGATTTTCATATTTTTGCCCTTGAGTGTAACTTGCAGTCGTAGCGAGGGTGCTTTCAATAGTGCATTCTGGAGCCAATCATGTTCAACTTGGTCTGTCGTACCATTTAGAGGTGCAGCAAGTCCCACAGTGACTAAGACCGCGGAAACAGTGACAACCACGGAGATTATTGAATTTCGCATCGTTGGGGATCCGACAGATACGAGCAACGTCGTGAATTGAAGAATGAGTACTGTAGTGCCGGTAAACAAAGTTCACCACAAACTCAATTCGTTGCCATCGACATTCGCCGGGCCTTTGCACATGAAAATCGGAGTGCGCTGGTAAATAAACCTGTCTACATGGTTTGTAATGCCCTGACGTACTTGATATGCTTTTTGTAGAGGTACGATCAAACTTGAAACCTCACAGATTATGATAATAACTACTAAGCGATGTTTGAACATATACGAATAAGCCGATAAAGTATTATGAAAGCAATATTAAAATGGTCCAGGCAGGAACACTTAGCAAACAGCTTGCGCATTCATCCAACTGTTAACCACAAAAATCTCCCTTACTTGATTGACTTGCTTTAATAGAAATAAGATATGTATATACTGTTGATTATATTATACAGGTTAATTAAACGTACAGTGTGAACGAGGATAACCAATTGATTTGCTACAAGTCGTCAATTGTAACGGGCGAGAAGTGATATTATAGAGTATTCGTTTCGTATCGAGAACAGTTTTCAGTATTCAAGAGGCCAATGTCGACGAAGGCTTGTAGTTTTCCGCGTATTAGGAGTTCTTCACCAATTTGGTCGAACTTTAGCGTCTGAAATGAGCATTTAGTTTGTGGAATATCACGTTCGGACAACAACAGCTACAGATCATAATAGTCCCGGGACACATATTTCAACCATGCTAGTACAGTAGTAGCATGATGCTACTACAGCTACCTTGTTCTAGCATGAATATTGACTGCGACAACTACATCGACAGTCACTTCGCTCCGGTAACTATGCCACGTTTCTCCTGTGATTGCTGAGCCGTCGTCGACAAGGCGATGAGTTGCTGCTGTTGTCCGATGTTCTTGCCGATGCTGAGTGATCGGCGGGAGGTCCTTATAATATACTATCGATACTTGGTCCCTGTTTTGGGATAAGCTCCCCCATACTAAGTACATTAAGTAAGTTGAGATCGGAATTCGAAGGATTCGGTACCCCTTCGAATTCCGATCTCAACTTTTATCATGACCAGGTTTTGCACTAGCCATAGACAGGGTGTACCGTATTTGAGATCTCCTACTTCTGACCCCATATTTTTGAAGTTGTATTGTTGCAAATGCACAAGATCTGTACATGTACCGACGCATCTCTATCATGTAATATTTAAACAAAACAATTTAGTTATCAAGTTCTTCTTCGGGAACTACGAAGTTTTCTACGTCATGACGCGTATCCACAGCATGGCGCACTACGGGCACTTCTTCCAGCAACCGTCGTAGCAGCCCCCAATCAGGTTCACTGTCGGAGAGCTCCGTTCCAGTCTCTAAGCTTTCAGTAGGCTCAATGGATACCACTTTTGCTTTCTCAAATCCGCTTCTAACCGTTTTGGGCGACAACGCTTTCCACGAATTCTTCGTCCAACCTATTAATTGCTGCCATGTAGGTGCTTCTATCTTAAACGGAAGGGTGCTGCGTCAGCTGGTAATTGCAATGGAGGTACTGTAAAACATTTGTGCATGCGGACCTTTTGTCCATCCGGACGCCAAAATTAGCCAATCACAGTGATGTAGCTATTTGAAAAAACCTTACCGATCACCATTTGTCCATACGGACCTACCTATTTTTACCAACTCTACCATTTATGCACAGGATAAAGCCGCGGTGAATCCACTAGCAATCAGACGTCCAGACGTTTGCATTCATCTACTGGAAGCACATCATGGCAAGAGGACGGAACCGCGCTCCTGGAGGCGCCGGGCGGAAGCCGAACGGGTACACACGCGAGTGTGAGAGCTACTCTAAAAAGCTGGACATAACAAATTTCCTTCGTGACAACAATGATGACATGAATGCTACCCTCAACAAGTTCTACAGCCACCTTATCCCCACTAAACAAGTGTCTAAGCGGAAACGAATCAACGAGTGGGTGAAGCAGCGCGCACACATTGAGGCCATGGTTGCATCCTCTGCTACTGCCAATTTAAAGTCTTACAGAGCACCAGGAACAGCAACAACAATTAGCAAGGAAGGTGAAGAATGTATTGTTCAGTGGATTAATTCGCTACGCGGCGAGGGTGTTCCTGTGTCCCGTCTAATGCTTCAACTTCAAGCCCAGCAAGTCGCCAGCGACGAAGGTGTAGCAGATGGTGTTTTCTCTGGTAGCTGGTGCTGGCAGCAGGGGTTTCTGTCTCGCCATGGCATGCCTTTAAGAACAAAAACTCGTCAAGGCCAGAAAACCCCTGCTGCCATGGATGAAGCGGCCTTGAAGTTTTGGCAGGATGTGGAGCACGAAAGCGGCATTTGCTTTGATTATATCTGCCCAAGCAGACGGTGAACAAAAAAGGCGTGAACACAGTTTAGGTCAGGTGTTGTGAAAAGGACAAAGAACGCCTGACAGGGATGCTTTTGGCAGATTCCTCTGGAAAGCAGTATGATCCATTTTTCGTGGTTAAGACTGAGCCCTCGCGCGATCAAAATAAGGCTGTGTATAACTACGTAGGGCAACATGGCTTCGGAGACGCCTTTTGGAAAACTATGCAGGCGATTCAGAAAAATATTGACGTGCAAATCTACGGCAACAGCTCTGCGTGGTTTAACTCGGGTTTATCTGTCGCTTTTCTGGACTATCATTTTGCAAACAGAGATGAGCCAAAACCGGTACTTTTGCTGTGGGATGACTTTTCGGCTCATTGGACTGACGAAGTCTTAGAGCATGCAGAGTTGCTAAATGTGCATCTACTTAAAGTTCCGCCTGACCTGACTTCTGTGTGTCAACCAGCTGACATTTCGTGGTTTCGACCTCTTAAAGAACGCCTTTAAAAGCGCTGGGTTCAGTACCTGCCCGAGCAGCTGCAAAGTTTTCGCCAAGGTAGTACTAGTGACAAACTTCAGCTTAATTCTGCTTCTAGAGACGATGCTATCTACTGGGCTACTGCAGCTTGGAAGGACCTTGGTGCCTCAGTGATACAAAGCGGGCTTAAACGCCAATTTGCGGTAAGTAAAGGTATCGAGCACGAAAACCAACTTGAGGAGGCGCTGGAGCGACTTCAACTGATTGAAGAGACTGTCAGTGAATCTGACGATGTTATCATTCAGTTCATTGACGTGGCAGACGATAAGTAGTAATAGATCTGCGGGGAGATTTGCATATTGCATGGGAGTAGAAAATGGATCAACTCCAAAACATGAGGTTTTTTCATTTGTATGCAATCATGTGCGTCCGCATGCACAAACGTTTTACAGTACCGGTATATCCGTAAACACTGATCAAGCAGCACGACAACACTGAAAATGCAGCCATACCACTGCGGGCTAGGTAAGTCGTACCCACTGTAAATACTAGCGTTAAAAACTGTACTGATAGCCGTAAGCACTGAAATGATCGGTCGTGACACTTAAAGTTTTAACCTTGAAGTAATTAAAGTAGTGGTGCTGGAGGAAATTTGTGAAATGACAATATGATCATTCAAAATGCAGTTATGGAACGATGCGACCGGCCGTATCGATGACAGTCTCCAATACGATACTCGTTCGCTAGTACCGGCGGCATTTTGCTTGTTCACACGATTCCCGGCTTGTTAGTCTTGTTGAACTCTGAGAAGCGATTGCACGTGTTTCTGAGCTTCTGGAACTGAGCAACGTGATTGAACTTCTGTTGACCTCCCTCAGTAGTTGGGTATGGGGTAAACGTGACCTGACACTACTCGTTATTGCATCTTCGACCTCAACATGACTCGTATCCACGCAAGGCGACCCTCCACTTTCAAGACATGCACTTTCAACAGGAGCAGTGTCAACAAGTGCAAATTCAACATCTCTCTTGGTGCAAGTAGTTGGGCTGGTGAGTTGCATGTTTCGGTAGTCTTGTTCGTCGCCTAGCTCGCTTGTCCCGAGACACAAATCTACGCACCGGATCAGGCATCCCAGGACATGGAGGCCTACCATTTTTGTGGCTTCAATGACGTGAGGGCACGCATTGTACTAAAGTGAAAACGACACTGGCACGCTCTGGTACTAGCGTCAACTATCCAGTCATTTAAAGGCATACCTTCCAATCGCATTCGAATAGTGTGGTTGGACTTGATCGGTAAGGTATCATCGTCAGCACCCCATTCCGGAGCTTTCTTTCGCTTCTTTGTGCTATTATTAGTGCATTTGCGTCTGACGACCTGATGCTGATTACCTGTAAAAGCTTCGGTAACTTCAGCTGCGTCAAGGGATCTCGATAATCCGTCATTTTAAACTGAAGGTGACACATTGTGTCCGAGGTTGTTTGGGTTGATCATTTTGCGTGATATTACAGGAGGGCGCAATATATGTTTCCCTTGTACCAATTTATGAGTCATGTCTCCGACAGGGAGAAGAGGAATAGCTGTCATATCTCCACGAGCTTTGATAACGTTGTAGTGCGCCTTGATTCGTATTGATACCTTTGTGATGCTGGCGAAACTTCTCTTCTCTGCTAAATATCCAATGCGAGACTGTTCTAGAAGTTTAAGCATCTCGACAGGAGTTGCTCTCGATCGAATATTAACCAACTTCACTGTGCGATGGTATTGCTCCACAGGATTATTGGTGGTAGCATAGCCTGATACAGTGTGGTAAGCCTGCCACTTGGATAATCTTGGATTATCAGTCCACTGGTGGATGAGTTTCTTGATGGTTACACAAAATCTTGAGCACGATGCAGAAACTGATTGCCATTCTCGCCTTATTTCCGCTAGTCTTGTGTTGTATTCAACTTCATCCCAACAGAAATGAAGATCATTGAAATGACGAAATATTAATTCGCGCTTGGTTTTAGAGAGTTTCTTCACCGTTTTTTTCTACGTGCTGACACACATGGGACCAACACATTAGTATTGAGGTCGTTGGTAAGTTGTCCGCAACCGCTCTATACTTTGCTTTGTCTGCATCAGTCATGACATACTGAGGGGCAAAGGGGATAGCAAAAACTTTCAGCATTACTCGTTTTAAATATGCTAGGCACCATGATATGTCTTCAACGCGACGTTGTGAAGCACAATAATACACCAGTGGGAAAATTTGACCACAACTATCCGAAATCCCAAGGATAAAGATGCTGTAGCGCTGGCGGACAATGTTGAAAGTACTATCCACATGAAGAATTGTGCTGCATCTGGAATCTTGTTGAGAGGATATGTAAGTCTCCAAGAGTGAGTACGAAGTTAGAGCCATTCGAAATGGGAATTCATCTGACGCATCTCCCAGATCCGGGACAAGTTTTCCATTTTCACGTCTCGAATCACAAAACACAATCAAGGCATTCCCGCTCTGTGCTATATTCTCAGCTAAGTCGAACATGAATTGCGCACATAAGGCTTCCACTGGTTTCATCGAGTCATCTCGATGTTTTTCACGCCATCTCTTAACATACCCCTGAACTTGAGACTTTTTAGGAGTCGGTCCTCTTAGATCGTCACTCATCACTTTCATTGCTATCTCTGTAAGCAAGACATGCGACGTAATCGAGTTGTTGCAAGTCAGCCTCTCTTCGACATAACCTTTCATTTCAGAGGTCATTTCCAAACGTTGAGGGGACCGTGAGCCGTCATGAAGAGCTGCATGCTCATGTTCTTGATATATGTCGATAAATATACTTGATAGACAGCAGTTTATTTTGTACCGGCAACTGCATTCATCGATTTGCGCACATCTACTAGAAGTACCTCGTATGAAGATGGTACGCATCTTATGTCCTGGGATTGCGAGGTTACATTCTCTTCTGCTAACATGATCCATCGAACATGGGTATTGATCGTTTTTCATAATTGCGTTTTGGTAAGCGGTCTCGAGCATTGCCTATTGTACCATCATCACCGCTCCATAATAGTTGCCATGCAGGACGAGGACGCGACGATGGACCAAGTGCAGTCTCTTCATCACCGATCTGAAGTCAAAGCAGGAGCAATATATGTGTGTAAGCAAGTAGACACACAACAATGTACAACGATTTACGTACGTCTGACTCAGATGTGGAGAGACAATCAGTTGAACTAACTTCATTGCTAGAAACGGAATCACAAGAGATTGATTCTAGTGCCATTCAGGTGATGGAGCAACACGAAAAGCTGGATGGAATCGCAAAACAGGCCCAGAGACGTCGATTTTAAGACAGTCAATGGATCTCACGAACAGTTATAGAAGCTGCCCGTTGAGTAGTAGAATGCTATCTATGCTTAAATTCAAGAATAGCGCAAAACCTACTTTTGCTGTTCAAGTGCTGAAGTCCACTCATTCAGTGTTTGTCGCCTTATCTTCAGTGCTTAACATTTTGCCTACCCCTCAGTGCTCCCATTTGCTTTTCAGTGGTTTCAGCTATTAAATAAGTGGCAAGAGCATACACTCATTGCAATGCACAAATTGAGCACAGTACACTTATTTATATCACAGGATTCGTAGTGGTGAAGCACCATAATCAAATTACATAAAAGGTACTAGTAGGGCGCTCTTGCGCTCTTCACAGCACCATAAACATTTTGACAAAACTATGTAATAATGTGAAAATTACCCAAAACTTTTAACCCTTTCAACCCCAACATTTATTCAGTATCATTATATCACTGAAATCCAGTATACAGTCTATTCTATTCTGTGCAATTACTTACAACAAACTCATCAGAAAAACGCGTAATATAGCTTTATGGGATTGGATGAAACAGTGACAGCTGTTTGTTATTTAGACATTTTTATTGGTTGTAGCAAAGCTTGGAGGCACCATAATAATTAACAATCAAAACCTCTCAAAAACGATGAAACTGACTTCCCCTCCACTCCCTCTTCTCTCCAGCCTCTTCTCAAGACCCAAAGTACCCCTCTCCAGCCCACCATAATGAGCCTTGCAGAGGTTCTACAAGCTGAGAACTGCGGCCTCCGTCACCAACTGCGAGACGCTCGCCGTTACGCTCGCGGCGAGAGCTCGTGACTAGCAGCCATAGTTGAGCGGGAGGACGAGCAAATTGCAGATCTCATCGCAACGCATTACCGAAAGATGATGGCCTTGATTCAGAGCCTTGAGGTGCGCATGACAGAGCCGTTGAACATGCATCGCAGGCTCCTTGAGGAGCTGCGCATCAGAAAAATACCGTATACCCATGTCTTCCGAAAGGGGATAAGGTACACGGCTTGTCATAACAATTCGCCCGCTGCGCGAAAATGGCGTTCACGAAATCCGGTTCATCGCCGGGCAAGAGACATACGTGACCCGTCAGGTGCAAAGTGCTCTTGGCACATGCTCTTCGACTCCACTGAAACTGGAAACCATATCGACTTACGTCGGAACTTTCAACGTGAGGTCAATGCCCGCCTCCGCGCTAGAATCGACGCGTGTTTAGAGACAAAACCGGTACGTATATTTATTGTATTGGTCACAGTAAGGTAAGGTCTAATACGTTTCCGTGATTAGTGCAGGAAGCACAAGCGCCAAACATCGTCTTTCGGTGCTGTCGATCCAGATGGGAAGAAAGCAAGACGTTTCCTCTCCAAGAGGTCGCCCTTATCGTAACGCAACTGGTTGACGAGACTAACGCAAGCATGCGCTAAGCGTCGCTGTACAATCAACACCATTCGCAGATGCAGACCTTCATTCGAACGCAAAGGTTCCGTTTGCCAATGTAAAAAAATTGGCCCTAAGTAATGGCTGCACGATCCGATAGCCTAACTACATTGTACATGTGCTTTGTTTTCTAGCCAACATCGAACTTTTCCTCCGTGGTATTTTCGTGTACGTGGTTTACTAGGTCACTCGGTCTGGACTGTCGTCGTGGCTAAAGCTTCTGTGCTGCGTCACGCTGTGATCCGCTTCGCAACTCACCTCGATGGTGGACTCGCTCGCATCCTCGCACGTGATCATCTCCGTCGTCTCCGCCACAGCAGTGATCTTGGTCAGGATATGAGCAAGTGACAGTCGCGGCAGCGTGAATGGAAATGCATGCGATCACGGAACTTATGCCGTCGTCGTCGTCGATCATATTGTCTTTGCCTTGACAAATGCTGTTTTCGTGGAGGCAGACTAGAGCCTTCCACCGATCAACGCCCTCACTTCAGTAGCTGTAGTGCCCGCACTCGATAGCGCGCCACTGTTATCATGCAGAAACAGATCCAGGCGCACGCGAAGACAACGATGCCGAACCCAATGTAGATGTGCCTAACTCTGCCCCAGCCGCGTCGAAGATTGACAGAAGCAGCCGACAGTACTCACCCCTCACCACGCTCTGGATACGCGTGCGCAGCTCCTGGCGTACATGCGCATGTACACGATTCAAATCTGCACAAGGAGACTGTGGCATCGCACAACCCAAGCACTCAGTTCGAACGCTTTGTTGCCGGCGCCATTCGACGTCACCTCGAACAGCTCCGCGAGCGGTTTTACCAGCACCGCCAAGAGCGAACGAACCAGGAAAACCAGAGCCAACTTGGCGTCGCCGAAGATTTCCTGCTTGATCGCACCCGCAGTGTCGGTCTTGTACTTCGCCAGGTACGCGTTGTTGATACTGCGCACGCGCTACGCAGGACTCGACACCAGGATGTTGATGAACGTCGTTTCGTCCATGCACATGCGGTCTTCGCCAGCCTTGTGCACCGCATCCGACGCAGCCTTCGCGCTTATGTGGACGGGTGTATCAAAGGCTACTTGGTCACTGCTATGTCAGCTTCGAAATATATTCATTTGGCGTATACACACTCCGATGGTCCATGCTCATACCGTTACTGATTGAATCAACTTGGTTGCGTTTGTGTTTACCGCGTCTGAATCGAATTCTTCTTCTTGTATTGACTGGGAATTTTTGTTCCGTTTTTCCAGGAATCATGCCATATCTGGGAGCATGTTAATGCGTTTCCATTTTTGACACGGCGAACTAGATTGCAAAGCGCAACCCATCCACCGAATGCAGCATCACAGGCCAGGCAAATGTATGTCGTTTCCGAAACTTTTCCTGTGCTCATAGCAGAACAATTTTTGCAATTTATTGCGCCGTTTCGTTTTGGTTTTATTTTTCACTCGATAGCGCTCCGTCACTTGCGTCATCATGTGAGGTTCCACTCTCAACGGCTGGCTAACAAGATTCTCGCCGAGCATGTTCGAATCAAAATCGGCAGGCTCTAACGCAAGAAGTTCTTGACGAAGAAGCCTCATATAATTTGCGTGAGTGGTAGTTTTCTCACATTGCTGCCGCTGAACACCTTGTGGACAATAAATCCATTTGTAATCACCATATCTACCAAGTCAAGAATAAGCTGCTTGTAATACTTCCGCATCGGTACTGTCTTCTGGATCGAATATCACAGGCGACGGATAAGGTCATGTGCATCAACCCCTTCCATTCCGCAGATAATCAGGAACAATAGAGGGGCATCGTACGGCAAATGTGTTTCTATCTTTTCCTGTAACTATAGTCGGTGTGGTGCTGTCACCCGTGGAGAGCATATTAACCGGTCGCGAGTTCACCCAGAATAACGCAACCAGTTCCGGGTAATCATTGGCTTGGGCGATTCGATATGTTCCTCGTGGAATCGTTTTGGGGTGCTTTTTCTGCGTGTACTGAATTGATTTGCACCTGCCAAGTCGGTTTGTCCGAAACGTACCAACGCGAAAATGACCCAAGGAAAATAGCGTCAATGGTAGTGCAACAACAGAGACAGAGTAGAAGTTGCCTGTAATGGTCAAACGCTTGGGTGACTGTCCTCATAGGCCTTTGAAATATTCCGCACCACGGCAGCAGGCCCAACATTTTTTCGCGACCTTTTCTTTTCCGTAATACTTCCGCTCTGGGTGAGCACATAAAGGTTTGTCAAACAAAGATCTAACTAAAAAATACAGATTAAAGATGCTTACCGTGCACAATACGCAGTCTGTGAACAGCACGTCATATAGATTTTAGTCCCCCATTTGTTTGGTTTATCTTTGTTGTAGACTCGTAGAGGGTTCCAGCGGCTCTTGCTCGGCATAATTCCCTCATCGAAGGAAATACCTTTACCTAAACGGTATCCTTGGTGAAACGTTGTCTCGATCGTCTGCAAAATGGGGCGAATTTTCCAGCCTTGTTGTGCAGCGCATTAGGACTCTCGTTGTTATTGAATGATGCGTGTGATCTCTTCGTATCATAAGCGCTTCATATAACGGCCCCAGGTGCCACGTGGAAGGGCACCGTCTTCGTTGGATGCCAAGGCTTCGTTAAACCATCCCGCATCGGGTAAACGTGCGGGTAATTAGTAAGCCGATCAAATGGCAAAACTCATGGGGCCGGAAATGCTTGTAACACCTTAGCTTAGCTGCTATATTTTCCAACGTCGGAACGCAAATACTGGAGTCTTTCTGCTCCGTACGCAGCATGCGCCTTCTTTTTCCTCTGCCATTGTTGGAACACGCTGCATATGATATCGGTTGGATTCATAAACTACCAATAACCACATCTGTTTGGGGTGAAAGTAGAAAGATAATCCGAGTAGTGAGTCTGCAAAGGCAGCAGCTGACTGCCTTGGGCCCCAGAGCCCTTCGTAAAAGCCATCAGCTGCATCGACCGCCTATTCTCTAGTCCACGCATAAACAGAAGTTGCTTCAGCAATGATCTCAATTGCGAATGTTGCAGCAGACATACCCGAGTGGTCCGAGTCATACACCTCCCACCCCGACTCGGCAATAGATCACAAGTACTCATCGGGTCTACCAAGCATGCTCACGTCCTCATCATCTCCCTCGCTACCAGTTGATTCAACGTCGTCAACGTAACTCCACTCACCCGTCTCGGGACCAGAATCGCTACTTGACTGCTCTTCTGAGCCATATCCCACACCAATAGCGTCAGCACTTAGATTGATATCGTCATCGGATATCGGGTGCAACATCGGTTCTTTACGCGTCGTGACCATGAAGTTGTCATCGTCATACGGTGCGAGCTCATCTGCGCATTGTATTCCGTTTAACTCAGGATCTGCAGCAAGTGTCTCCGATACCGTACCCTCGGTTACAGTTGCCGTCATCGGCGCCTCCTTCCTTCACGCAGCCTTTCTCACTCGTGCTAGCACTGGGGTCGACGAAACTGCTACATTCTTCCCTCTACGTGTAGTCTTCCTCGCTCAAGTCGGTGCGGCTGCCACTGTAGGCACCTCCCCTCCGCGTACGGCTTTTCATAGCTGACGTTGATGTATTTTCCACTTTCGGTACCTCCTCTCTGCTCGCAGCCTTCCTGGATCGAGTCGTAACTGGTGCAGACGGGCTGCAACCGTCGCCATCTTTCGTCTGCATGTGGCTTTCCTCAACCTTGTCATCGCCGTAGGCGCCTCCCCTGCTTGCGGCTTTCCTCGACCATGTCCTTAATAATACCGGTGTGGTCTACCATCCTTTGGTTCCTGAGATACATGCGGTGCTGCTGGCGCTGCTGTCTCCTCCGTGGGCACTGCTGCTGTCGTCGTCTCTTCCATGGTTGCCTTTATCTCCTCCGTGGGCGCTGTTGCTGTCGCTGACTCCTCCATGGTCACTGCTGCTGCCTGTGGCGCTTGCCTCATCCTAGGCGGGGTGGGGACGACGAAAATAAACCCTGAGGGTTTCCATGCATGTTTTTTGCTGTTTGGAGAGTCCTACCCGCTCTTTGGTTTTTGTATAACATTCCGTACGCGTTTTATATGCGGCTTGGTGCGCAAGTCATTATTCAGGGCAGAAAAGCTTATTCTGTACAATGCAGAATACGGGGTTGAAAGGATTAACGCGTTTTGCCCCGAAAAGTACAATGCATTTCCTGTTAATTCCGATGCATAATGACCGTTGATTTTCGAAGCTCATTTGAGAAAACAAAACACATGTCAGAAAGGTGCCTAGTCATTAATTTCTGTAAATGCTTCAACCATTGCGCCATTTGATCGTTACGACAACACTAACATGGGTTTCAGGTGCTATGAAAGAGGGTATTAGTCTATTAAAGTTATATCTTTGACTAGAGTTTGAATCACATCACATTTGCCATTTGTTGTATGTTCTCTATTTAGCGCCTGCTCTTCTTCCAGTGGTGAGGCGGAGAACGACCGAGACGAAGACTAAGAGTATGTGAGCGAGTCGAGCGAGGAATTTCAAGAACTACATGGGGGATAGATAAGTGCTTCTATCTGTCCAATGCACGACGAGCACCGCAACTGTACCCATAACTGTGCCATGAATATATGCGCGTCCAGGACCATCATGTGAAGGAGGTTTGCATTGATATCGTGAAACGGAAATCGAGTAGCTACCGTCACTCTATTCTTATGCGCACATCCAGACCGACAACCACCACACAAGAAAACGAGCGGTCGGCGCCACCAAGATTCAAATGCTGATCGTACACCTCGTGTTCGACGCACGACAACCTACACGGAGCGCGTGTCTATGGAAGTTCTCGTGAGTATGCGCAGAACAAGATACCATTCCCGTATCGAAGCTGGAGTTTTCGTTGTGGAGCGAGCTTAGTGAGGTTCTCGAGGCATACTGCAACAAGCATGATCTATTATTTCGAACACGATATACTCAGGCCGTCCAAAAACACAACTCGTAAGTCAGACTATGTTATTAATCTTGCTACCATTGGATAAGTAAAGCTGACGACATATTATGTTATTATAATGTGAATAATGTGAAAGTGCTTCAATTTCAAATATTATGGAGTACATCTTTAAGGTTTTCCGTTACACACATGTATGCTTGCAGAAGTCTTGTGCTAAAGGCAAACGTACCACACCTCGTCGATACACCGGTTGTAAACTTCGATTCACAGCAAGAGTTAGTAGAGGAAAACAGCAGAAAGGAAGATTGTACTTATGTACTGGGTACGTTGTTCTATTTCTTAAGGTAATCAATGTGTAGCTAACAGCTTTCAGTACTGCAGATATCGACGCACAATCATTCTACCAATGATTCAATCTGCGCTGTATATTTGGGTGCGGGATCAATTCCACAAAATAGTAGGTTCTTTGATGAAGCTGGTCTTCTAGCAGATGCAAACATGAAGCCACATCCCATTCAAGAACTTGTAACTGGTGCACTTGATTGAGAGGTGACGCCACAACAAACGCAGAACATCGTTCGAAAGTTGTGAAAAGTACTTCAGCAGTAAACCCGCTCAAAGACATGCTTGATACATGCTTAATAAATACTTGAAGAGTTTGATGACAAAGAAGTTCTTGTGATTCAAGATTATAACGGCGTGACATGCGATGTTGACATTCAGCCTGCAGTACAAAAGCTAGTTTAAGCACTGGGGGAATCAATTTGCATGGATTGGACTTATGGCACAATTAACTTAGATAATTCGTGCCATAAGCCATCTTGGTAAGCACCAATATTTTTCTGGCACCCTTGCTTTCATTGCAGTACCATTGTCTACCCTTAGTAATATTTTGTTTGTGTTCGTGCTATTGTATGAAGTTTACTTCTTACCAGCTTCACTGGGCATGGTTTCCCTGTACTTTATTTAGTTGCGCTCAATGAATCGATGGAGACTATGGAGGATATTTTTAATTTTTCAAGTCTAACAACAAAGCATTTTGGAGTTCAGCGGGCTCTTTGTCGTTGATAAAGACTTTCAAATAGGGATCGTACTCGAGAAGTGCTTTCCCAAAGCGACGGTGTTTTGTGACAATTCCATACTATGATAAACTGGAAGAAATTCGTAAAGTGGGTGGGGTACGGTCTAAATGGTATTCAGAGAGACGAGGTAGAATGCTCGACAAAGCCGATGTTGTACAGTACCACAGGAGAAGCAATCAATAGATCGCGGGATTGATTGGAGAAATTTTGCAAGAGTGAGTGCCCGGATATCCGCAACAACTTTTGTCCAGCAATTTTTACGTACTTTCAAGAAAATTCGGAGTGGTGAAGCGATATGTGGTCTAATCACGGTCGTGGAAATTGCATTATTGCTGGGAATACTACCATGAACCACTTTGGAACAAACTGCAATTAATTAAAAAGACTACTTGGAAATAGACGTGTATAGATCAAACTATCGCAGGACTACTCCGCAACCATGTACATCATCTATTGACGGTGTTACACAAAGCTTCTACTCAGTCTCGTAGTCCAGATACGATCCCTACCTTTTTGCGGCTAGTGGCAGCTCAATTGTCAAATGATGCACTTGCTAAAATTTAAGCCCAGTGGGATTTATTAATGGTAAATAAGAAGGGGGTGAGATGCCTGAACGTGGGTCCGACCTAGCGAGAATGGAAGGTAGTACTACCAGGTCGAGAATGATACGTGAACAATATTACGTGGTCATGCAGTTGCTTGGTTTTCAAGAGCCGACAACTTCCTTGTCAACAGGTCATGACGGTTGCTAAAATAGTCATCTGTTTGAAGCCCTACCAGCAGCAGCGTTTTAACGAGATGAGGCATGAAAACGCCACAGACATTGTACAACGTTTTTAGGAGTAGTTTGATCCCTCTTCGACAATGATCAATATGGTGAAGGATCGGCCTAGTCATGTTATGTCGCCCGAACTTGTTTCGGCACCATTAAATAGTCATCCTATCTTACAAGTCCACGTGGTGTGAAATATGTACGGTTGCAAAGAGAATAACAAACTATCGTTGTCAGAGGTTTTGGCGTAAAAGTCATCAGTACAAACTGTAGCGCTACAGTTCCATCTAGCTCGCAGTGATTTGCTAAAATGTCCACTGACATTTGAACATCTTTATATGGTCGTTAGTCTTCTAAATGATCAGCAGCGCAAAGATGACACTAATTGTTTTGGTAAGTTTGTACTGGCTTTCAGAGATCACGGCTTTTGTAGGTGTAGTCATTGACAACTATAAATAGCCAACAACGTTTCAAGTGCAACACTGCCCACTGCCAATGGTGCGAAGTCTACCCAATGGGGTTTCTAAACATTTGGAAGGTACTGCAAACGCGGTTACTTCCGGTTTCGAGGTCCGACACCTCCCAATGATTTGCTATCTACTTTAGCAAGACAATTGGGTGAATTAGATGCTCAGCTGTGATGCACGAATTATAATTTCTTCTAGATCTACTTCCGGCCCGTAACTACATGACTCTGTGCTCTTCTTATCTAAACCATTAAAGACAATCCCTGTGTGGCCAAAACAGTTCTCGATTGCGTGTTCTTTCTTCTGCAGCCCCGTCCAAATCCCATCGCTCCACTGCATTGCTTGAAGCTAATCAACAGTGTATACGCCTTCTTGATCTCCTCCTCCCGCTTGATCTTGTCGTACACCCATAAGAACTGCTTTCGGCGGTCTGCACGCTTGAACAGCGATGTTATGCCGGCGTCCATGGGCTGTAGAAATGTAGTGCAATTAGGTGTAGAAATGTTATACGAACATTAGTACAGATAATGTCCCTCAGGTTGTGAGAGGACGCGTTATCCAGTAACAACAACATGAACCGTTTCGAGGCGCGCACGTCATGATCTAGGTTGAGTAGCCAGTCTCGAAAAATTTGCCCCGTCATCCACGCCTTTTGATTCGTCTTGAAGAGAAAACCTAGCTCAGCAGCAGAACGCTTCTTATAGTAGCACGGCTGCTTCGCGCGCCCTAGAATAATAGGCGGTAAAGCGCCGGAGCCATTTGCATTTGCTGTAAATGCAATAGTAATTCGCTTATTCTTCTTCGTGCCGCACATTCCTCTCATGGAAATGGAGCGGGTTGGCGCCATTGCGTAGCGCAAACCCGTCTCATCCATCTTTTGGCAAGTACAAGTCTGTAATTGCTTGTAGAAGCTGACGACCGACTCGAACGGCCTCAGCATCAGCCGATGCAGCTTCGCTATACCGCTGTCGGTAGCGCAGACCGTGGCGACGTTCAAAATCAGTGAGCCATCCATCATAAAAACGCAGGTCTCACGCGTCACAAAGCTCCTTTTATAAGTCTCGATCTTTCATCTTAATTAGCTCCCGCGTTAGACACACATTCTGTGCCTCGACTTGCATGATCCAAGCCTTGAGCCGCTGCTCTAGTGCCTTCGACGTGACCCTCAGCGGCTTGCGGCGCTTGCCTTCGCCGTAGGTTTCGTTCATGATGTCAGAGGCCTTCTTTAAGATGTCAGAGATTGTAGTCTGGGTTGGAACCTTTTTCAGCTTGAAGGAGGTCTTGGTCCACACGGCAAGGTCACATTGGGTCATTGTAGGTTAGTCACCAGCCTTGCGGATGAGGAGGTGCTTGTGCCGAATCTGCATACAGCCCCCCATGAGGCTTCTTGTGTGGGGTATGACGCCGATTGTGTTGTGTGGAGCAATGTCAAGCCGATACAACAGACCCGATAACGAGTGGCGCCAGCTACTCCGCGTTGGTTGGTGTGGGGCGATTCGCGCCAAAATCGCCTGCCAACCAGCTTTGTACCTCTACAAAATGATTGGGAGGGGTATTTGTTTACACCAGTACCGGAAGTGGTATTTTATTGAAGAAAATAAACTGCCGTCATTTGCTAAAATGAAAATTTGCTTAGGGGAAGCCTTCACGTAGGTGGTACCGGGATGTTTTACAAAAACCTTCCTAATAGTATTATTTGTTAATAGGCTAATACACTATAGTGACTATATCGTACTGACTGGTATAATAAACACGGGGAAGCTCACAGATTTTATTTAAAAGCCGCCGATTTCGTGTACTATCAAGTAAATCTAAATGTGTCTGAAACCTAGTTAGCTAAAGAACTATAGTATCGACTAATACACAATACCTGAGAAGTTGATACTCCAACTCCTGGAACGCTGTTATGATAATGTTTAAGAAAGATTGTCTGGAAAATATTCATTTCTCAATACAAAACCTTGGGCTTAAGACCACCGTAAGACTTTGCATTGAAAATCAAATTCACTAGTATATTACTATTTTAGACATGTTTTTCTGTGCTCGTTCTGCTCGTTCTGAACTTTGAAGCTTGTTTCTAACAACCTACTCACATTTGAGTTTTTAGAAAACCTTTAAATATTGAGAAACTTTCTGTTCTAGTTATTTGATACTGAAAGTCGAGGGATCCAACGTACAATAGGCTTCTCAAACGTTACTTGTTGGTGTTACACTACGAAATGGCGACCAAGATAGACCATACTTACTCTCACCTCTTATCCGGGATCATATTTGCTTTCCTTGGACATGTACCACCTGGCAAAACTTCAGCGCCATCTGAAACTGGTGGAGGACGAGGGCTGATCACTCGCGTACCGCTTAAACAGACCTGGAACATCGATGCCATACCACCCAGGCATAGACAAACTGAATTCAGTCAGTGAACCCTTGGGAGGGGTACAATCGCCAACTAATTTGCACACTACAAAGTGTGAGTCGTGCGATCACAATGGATGGCGAATATACTTTCGGGCACAGCGTTGATGTCGATGGTGACGAATGGATTGATCTGGGACCCATGACTACTTACTGTGATGCTAGCGCTACAACTCAAACTACTGCGAGTCAAGATCCTGTTCTGAACGATGAGAATAACAACTCGTTTTTAGTCCAGGCTGCTCCAAAGACCCAAGCGAACGGATCGGAACCCACACTGGAGCCAGAACCACAGCAACTTGCTTTCAAGCTGCAAGGACAACAGAACATCAAGGTGACAGGTCACAGCAAGTCAACACCCGCAACTGCGGTAGTGTCTGAGGCGACGAGGTCGAAAGAGGTATGTGTTAGTAATTGTGTTGATTAGTGAAGTGAGCTAACTAACGTGCTGTAGGCTTTGATGGCCTTTTATCTAGGGCGTGCAAAGCAAATGGAGGTCATGCATAAGAAAATCGTAGTCTCGTCGACCAAGCCAGTGGTCATTCGCTCTTTACAAGAGTCTGATTCGCTCTCCACAAGAGTCTGATGCACGCATTGGAGCTAAAGTACCAAACAAGAGTTTTAATAGATGCCTGTGTGTTTGTTCGTAAGATTGTATGGTTCATGTTTGTTTGATAGTATCTTGCGTCAAGACATCCGACGAACGACACGTGAAAGCAGAGTGATTAGGACCTTTCAGGACATTCCTTGCAGAGAAAATGGTCCGGTTAGGAACGTGATCATTGAGTGCTTTAACTACACATCACGTTGTATGGTCTTTAAAGTGTTAGTCCGAATTTACGACATCATTCTATTCTTCACCGAGATTTTACCCGCTTGCTCTACGCTTCTTGTTAAGCGTCAAACTATGTTCTCTTTACGCTAGGGGAACACCAACAAATTAAGACACGCTATCAAATAGATTATCCTAAGATCGTAGCTCGTTGTCTAGGGCATCCTCGCATTGAATGTTCAACGTACATGTAGAAACATTTAAATCAAGGCATTTCATTCTCGGTGTCTTTGTCAATCTTGCATCCGGATTAATTACTTATGGCCGCGATATCACTGACGGTAGTGGTGATGAATATTTATTGAGTCCAATCTGCAACACCGCCACACCAACTATGCCGGTTCTTGTCCCGAAGTGGTGATTCGACACTAGTGACACCAACTGCCATCTCGCTACTTACAGGTGAAACATTTCCAGTCTCAACGTCAAGGAAATTGAAAGCAGCTACATTCGTAGTAATTGCGGCTTCATCTTGTGCCCGTAGGTTGTCCGTGTACTTACGTGCATAGTTGGGTAACCAGAAAGAAAGCCGAGTTGCAGGACAAACCTGTGTTGACGAAGGAGAAGTTTGGAGGTATTGATGACCACGCTCCCTGCTGCATGGCGGTGAGAAGTCGCAGTCTTGAATATAGTTGGCACTGGCTGGACAAGTGACACACTTCATGTGTCTCCATGCGTACAACTAGTGCGTGTCACCGAGTATAATTGTAAACTTACGCAGCCACGTTGAATTATGCAGTCTCCACATCCTTGCTCACGATGGTATTCTCCAGAATGCACAGAAGTCATTGACACTGGTTTGAATGTTTATTGTAAATCACAGTGGTGTAATCCCAAACGTAGCAAGCGAAGTGCTTCGCTACAGATTCTGCATTTCGCCAACGTCACTCGTTTCTTCCTAATATTGTGGATTCTTCGTAACATCAATACTTAGCAACATAACTTGTTCCAACTGAAAACACCGAGAGAAAATCTCCCACAAGATATTATTTGGATTATCGCGGCAACCACCACATTGTATCCAATATCTGTTCCATCACCTACGACTCCTTAGTCTCCACTAACTCCATTCGGTCCTCCACACATTTCAAAAGAATTTTCTTCTCCAAATACGGTAATATCCACATGAAACTCACAAACAGCAGTAGCACTAGCCACCCAATTAGCACAAGTGTATCTCTAGGAAATGCCTCCAACAGCACTTCCTCTACGACAATGTCGAACACACACTCTTCCATTTTCAACTTGGAGTCTGGACGTTGAACTCCCTCCACTTCAGCCAAAAGTAAAAATTCCACTTCGACCACTTTTCCCGTTGGTTCCAGACGGTATCGTACCGATTCATGACTCTCCATTATCATCGGGTGTAGCCGAAGTTTGGCTGTATTTAATATCCTTCGACGAGGTGGAATTGTCTTGCTTTTCATGACATTTGGTGCAATATTTGCGTTATTAACGTCAAAATTGTCATGAAAAGCCACAGGGAGCGGTAACAGCACATGTTCGACCTGCAACGAGAAGAGCGACGGCTGCGTGGCTGGATATGACACTTTAATGTCGTAAACCGTGAGGGGCTGCAGCTCGGAGACGCGGAAGAGCTGGGGAACGCCGTACAACACGCGCTGGGACGTAAGCGGAGAGTCTGGGTGAAGAGATATGACGGGAGCAGCATTGGGGGACGGAGAGGGCGTCGAAGAAGACACTAGGAGCACCAATGCGACCACCAGATGCAGCATGATGGTGTCACTCGGATTTATCATATTTATTACTACTCTTTAATTAAATCCGACTTTTTATTTGCTAATTCGACAAAAGTTTTCCACTTCAATAGAGGTCCTTTTACTACTCTATCGAGATTCGGCTGCGTTAACGGTAAAATGTACAGGACTCCATCTGGAGTTCTCTCTTTCACTTTTGATACCAACTCAATCTTCGTTGGAGAAAAATGAGTCTACACATTCCTCACTCCTGATGGTTTTTCAATAAATTACAACAACCATTCGTGTGTGTTTGCTCTATATCTAGAAACCAAACAAAACTTAGTTTCAACATCGTTTTGTTAGTTCTATTTTACTATGACATCCATGCAGTGCGTTGACGATCCTCCACAGTGGCCAGTAGTCCTGCTGCTTGGTCATTAATCACACGTATTACTCCTGGTTTCGGCTTCGGGAACTCCCGTAAATACTTTGCTGAAGCCGTACCAGTGTTTTTCACCATTTGTGTAGAAAACCTTGTATTTCCTGGAGCTGCAGATGCTGCTCTTGCACGACCCGAGACCAGCTTCGGCGGAGCAGCTATAGCTCTCAGTGCGGTAGTTGGTCGTGGTTTCAAGTTTCCAAGAAATGTGCTTGCTCCGCTGCTGTTAGAGGAGATACTTCGATTACTGCCACTACTGTCACCAAAGCTATTATTCAGTGATACCCCAGTCTTCCCAGGAGAACGGATTCGAAGTGAAGGAGTTGACAGTGACGATGTAAGGTGCTACAGTTTTTCATGATCGCTTGGGTTAGTTCGTTGTAAGATCAACGACTTGAAGATGTGTACTTACTGCTCGTGGAATCACAAGTGTCGATGTAGAAATTGGTGAAAGTTGTGGTATTTGAATAGGATCTGGTGGAACTTCTTCATAGTCACGGAAGTGGAACTCTGACAGTGGTGAGGTTGGATGACCAAATTGTAGTGGTGAACCTAGACTCGAACACCGAGGCGAGTGTAAATCGCGCTCTGAAGGTGCATTAAGTAAGGCATCTGCCGCTAATTGCTGTTGAAGCTGTGTGTGAACAAAACTGGAGGATTATTACGTGAAAAACTTAAAGCAGAGATATTTTACGTACATCAAAGCGTCTGCGAGACATCGTAGTGGCATTTTCAACCCAGTCGGGGCCTTCAATAACAGACTCGCCTTGCAACAATACCACTCCGGACGCCACATTCATCGTCGCTGGAAATGAGGTGGCATCAAACTCTGAACCATCAGCAACGAAAGTCCGACTAGTGGCATTACCAGCTTCCTGCTCGTAGCTCCAAAGATTTCTAGTACTATTCCACTCGTTATTGGTATTTCCAGACACAGACTCTGCTGAAGAAAGTTTACGAGTTAGTTTACGTCGTGAAAGCGAATCTGTTAGTAGTGTCGACTTTCGTTGCTGCCGAAGAGAGATGTCGTTAGCGCTTGATGACTGAGATCGTCGTTTGGACTGGCGTCGCGGGATTTCAGCAATACTGTGAATCGTCATTGACACTGGTTTTAGACCGCGAGAAGTAGAATCGTTAGCAGTACTTGGTCTTCGACTAATTCTCCTCGATACCGTAGACATACTGGCATCTTCAATTGCACTCCGAAAGTCTTCCACTTCTGCGTTAGGATCAAGGATTGAAGAGAAACTGTCGACGTTGGTCTTCATATTTACTGGAGATGCAACAAGTTCTTCGACGACGTTCTCTGCAGGTGCTGCAATCACGCCGACTTCCATAGACACACGATTATCAGCGACAGCAAATGCTCGTGCAATTGCCACCAACTTGGCAAAACCGGGCTTTTTCGTCGATGTTTGGAGAGTTTTCAAGCATTTCTCGCGCCATTCCTTGATTTCCTGTGGTCGTCAACATCAATTCGTTTGTTAGAAGTCGGAGAGAATATTACACGATTTCATTCGTACGGGTTTCTCATAATCGGGATCTCCATCAAGCTCAATTGTCTGAATTGGAGGTGTCGTCGCATTTGCTTGTTCTGTTTCAGCTTGACCATCGAGTCAGTAAGTGTCATTCCAGGTAGATACTGGTTTACTGTACCTTTGTTATGTTTTCCTCTCCTCTTCGTTGATAGTACTCCCGCTCGAGGTCGCAACTTATCAGGCGAGCTTCCAACACGCGAAGCTGGTGATGAAGATGCCTTAATTTGAATCGTGTTATGAAATGATACAGGTTTCTCTGGGCTTTTGGATGGCACACTTCGTACTGAAT
The DNA here is from genome assembly GCA_008079305.1 of Phytophthora palmivora. Classification (NCBI taxonomy): domain Eukaryota; phylum Oomycota; class Peronosporomycetes; order Peronosporales; family Peronosporaceae; genus Phytophthora; species Phytophthora palmivora. The sequence continues at coordinate 53,221 of VOQZ01001017.1, read as the reverse complement.
GTCGATCAGTTGCTTCGGCCTTAGGGCTGCTCTCAGGTTGAAATCGACCATCAGCCATTGCTTCTTCAGCGTCGAGAACCGCAGCGAAGACCGTATCAAAAATATTTTCTCGTAATTGAGAACTAACCGATTGAACTGCTTCTTGAGCTAGACATTTCTGACGGTAATACGCGTTGGTCTCCGATAACAAGAACTCGACACAGCTGATCGCCACCGCTTCGCTCTCATCTTCATCAACCACTAAGAGTTGCAACAGCCACCGATCTACTGCCACGATCTCCATTTATGAGCCTCACACCTTTAAAGCTGCTTGGTTTGCATTAACTACCCTATTTTCAGGCAACAACGGCCCACCAAAAATACATGAAGTGGACATGTCGAGATGGACATTTGTCTGTCAAGTTGACAGCTGATTCTTCTTGAAGTTAGCTGGGATGAGTTATCGTTAAGGAAACAAGACCAAATTTTCAAGAAACTCGCTTCATGAAGGCCTACAACGGACATACGTGTTCAATAGAAAACTACTTCAATTTAGTTCTGAAGTTATGGACAAAACCCCCGAATTAAGGACAAATTCCTGTTCTTTTAACGCTCTTTTTATTTTCGAGGACCAAATTGGGTTCAGGGTAATCTGAAAAGTGGGTTGCTGATGCTAGCGACGCACAGTTCAATCTCGTCTACTTTTGATGAAACCGATTCTGATGTGGCCTTTTTCCTGAGCTTCGGTAGCATACAACAGATTATAATATTATTTGTTAGATAAATCTTTAGCAATTGCTTCACTACATAGTAATTGTCCACAGTTTACTGCTTCAAATCGCAGTACGCAAGTGTTTCTTGCCTTGAAATGAGCATCATCGGTGGTGTAGTACACATCAACCGTAAGCTGCTTGTATACTTCTGAAATCGTACAACTCTTCCATCTTCAGTATGTTTCAAACTAGCACCCGTCAACTTTATTGAACCAGCGCCTGTCCCCATCCGAAATCGACACTTGAAGAGGCGCATACAGTAGCCAAGAGAAACGCACTGATCCTGGAGCTCACACCCCGAGAAGAAGCCTCGAGATGAAGGCCAAGAAGCAGCGCAAACCTCGAATTGACACTCCAGACGTCGACATGACGGAGCCTAAAGCAAAATCCAAGGCTCGACGCGTGAAGAAAACTTCTCCGAAATCACCAAAGACCTTTGATAAAGTCTCCAAATTTAAAGAGGATCAACATGTAGGGCTAAGAATTAAGGCACATTTTAAGTCGAAACAGTTTTAGGACTAATTTTCTTATTTTACTAGCTCAAGATCGAGACGCAAAATCTCGTGGATGAGACTGAACCAGATGCAGAGAAAGCAGCGCCGCCTTCCAGTACCAGTAAAAAGAGACGTCGACGCTCGGCAGCGGAAATTGACAGGAAATTCAAGTGTCCAGTTGCAGATTGTCCCAAGGTAATTTTTATTATTTTAGGATATTTTTATGCTAATTTTTGATGGTTTCTAGGCTTATGGGTCCGAAGGTTCGTTGATCCACCATCAAAAACTGAAACATCCAGAGCTGGCAGAAGCTGAAGCACAGGAGAAGAAAGAAACGCAGGTTTGTGGGGTTGATAGTAAAATGTTTTTTTTGTAAAATTAATTTTGGTGCTTCAGGTCGGGACGTTCTTGCTGCCATTGCACAATGCACCTCGTAATGTGACGATTCGGCCAGCGACGCCGTTAGTAGCATTTGCTTCGGATCCCAAGATGCTGATCAGCAACCAAAGTACCAACGATATTGGAGAACTTGCGTCTCCAACGGACATCATCCCGCCATCGGCGAAAGCGGCACGACGCAATATGCGTTCCCGCTCGAACTCGGAGCCAGTTACTGTTGTTGATGAAGTGACTGTGCCTATGGGTCCAATGCCAATGCCACCTTCGAGCACAATCAAGACACGTGCTAGAACGCCGCGCAAGTCACGTCGAGTTGCTACACCACACCAGAAAAAAGTAGTGACTCCAGCTCGACGTACGAAACTTCGCTCCAAGTCCGAGTCTCTACCCGAAATGACGCCATTCCAACCACTTGAAGAGCTTAAAATGCCAGCTAACCACCGCAGTGATAGCGTTGCAAGTGCTCATGAAGCCATTCTACCAATCAACACGAACAATTCCGGTGGTCTTGGATCATTCGAGTGGCCGACATCCTCGATTTCAGAACACCACTCAAACTCAATTCCGCTATCAAGTGATGATCAAGCTATCGACAGTGATATTTTATCTGTCCTCGCGAACTGCGATGGTGAAGATATAGGTGATCCAACGGTGTTAGATTATGGGGGAGGACCACCTTCAACCAGTTCATTCCAGTCAAATACAAGCTTTGGAGAAAGTGAGGATGCCGAGATGCTTCCAGTTGGAATGGAGTGTTTCAAAATTGCAGAAAATGCGACCTTATCGACAGAATCCTTTATCACGAAAGAACCAGAGGCTGAATTAGGCCTCAATGCCTTTGCTACACTCGGTGACGACTGGGCTAATGCGTTGCATTTGTCTAATCATTTGGAGAAAATGTCGATGGCACAGGGAGATACGCCGCCACATAGTCTGGAATCGACTTTGAGCGGAGTACCAACTAGAGAAGGGATCATGGGTAGACTGCGATCGGCTTCCGATCCAATCCATCCTGCTGCTCCGATGCATCCTGGATTGCATCACTTTTCATCGATGCCATTGGAGCCGTTCTCTTCCAAAAACGAACTAGCTGTCAATCACATTGACCTGTCAACTGGCGAGAACGAGTTGGTTGATCAGCAACTTCAGCGTAATACCAACATGCAACAATGGTTCGGTAGTTCCAGCTTGATTGAATCAGCTCAGCTGGAAGATAGTAGCCTGCAACCAATGCTATTGCTGTCGAATGAAGCTGAAGCTGGTGTTGCAAATGTGGGCAACCCGCAGCCGTCATCAGAAGCACTCGATGAATTGCTTCGAAATGACGATACGCTAGAATGGAAAGCCCCCAATGAGTTCGAGTGTGATGCAGTTGTCGACTATGCGTTAAGTGACGCCGGGATGCCATCGGCAATGCTTTGATACGGAGCTAACCAGAGATAGACGTGAGTCCATCCAGTGTGACCGACTGTGGACTTCACCGACTTGGCTTCGCTTCCACATCCATTTCGTCGAAATGGACGCAAAGGTCGACTGGATGTGCAGGAGCAGCTAACTTGTTTCCCTTTTCTAGGTGTTATCTTTCCTGGACAACCAAGATCTGGTTGTCGACCAGTACTCGTGTTGTATTACATAATGTAACTTCTGGATGTAGCGGATGAGAATGGCGGATGACAGGGAACTTTGCTTGTAGCTGTGATAGCTACCGTTGCCAAGTCGTGATGTATAGGACCGCTCTATGAGTATTGTATTCAACGAGAAACTAAACTTGGAAAATTGTGCTCATGATGCTATCATGGTGTAGGTATTACCTATTTGCGAGCTCAAGTGTCCCCCGAGTCTCAAGCGTCACTAGTTGTGGCGTCCTTTGACCACACTGTCCCTATTGTGCTCTAGAGACTTTGCTGATGGCAACGCGAGATGATGGTAAAACTGTGTCTTTGTCAGGTCGAGATGGAAGTCCTCGAGCTCCGGTACAGCAGAGATTACACGATGGATTTCAGACTGATCGCCGATATCTATCGCAAATGGTGGTGGAAGCACAAAATGAGCGTTCGACGAGAGTTGAAGCTGTGCTGGCGCTCAAACACGACTTAGATACGTCCTCGGCAAAAATCGGAGCCCAGAGTTCTGCTTATCAAGCTCACATTGCATCAGAACGGGCTCATCAAGCTCGGACGCACCAAAGTCTTCTGGATCAAGGTAAAAATCCATATGAAGTGGCAAGACGCAAAGTGGTGCAGCGAGAAGCGAAGCAAGAGCGATTAAAAATTGAGCGGAATATTCAAAACCGTGAAGTAAAACTTCTTGAGCGACTAGAAGCTGAGAAAAGAATTCAGAAGCGACAAGAAGAAGTGGAGGCAAAAAATCGCGCGTACGAACGAAAGTACCAGCGTGAAATGGGCCGAGCGGCTCAAGAGGAAAGAACAAATGCCTATTTGTTGTCGCGAACAGGGAAAGAATCATTGGACCCTACTGGGAAACTTGTGCGTGTATATCCATCTCAAGAAACCACAATGAAGGACAACACCTTTGGTCTAGGACACAGTGCGGTAATAACCCCAGAACATCGGCGCCGCATTGTTTCGAAAGTTCATACGAAAACGAGTCATGCTGGAGCTGAGGCAAACTCAATGTTGCTCCCTCGACGACGAAAGCAGCATTCTCAGCAAGAGTCCAAAGATCCTGCCGTCAGTTCGGGTAGAAGTGAACGAGATGAAAACGATGACTTGAAAGCCTCGGAAAGACTGATTATGCCACCACTTTCAGCGGCGACGCCCGGACAGGACTTGCTTGTGGTAAATCATGGGTTGTTGTTGGATACGAGTGTAAAGTTACCCCCTATTGCTGGAAACGGTTCTCGTCGACTGCATGACCGTCGTCACGAAGACAAAGAGAACCAAGCCACAGACGAGATCTCAACAACAATTAAGCACAAGAAGCCTCGAGGTCGTAGTATTCTGGAGGATCGACAGCTTGCTAAGGCACGACAACGACAGAAAGACTCAAGGTTTACTCAGTCACAAGTCGTATGGGGCAAAATGTTCACTGGAAACGCGTTCCTTGCTAACCCTCCAATGCTTTGGTTTAAGGACTTTGACGTTAGGCGTCCACTCACTCTTGGCTTTACTCTCACCAATATTTCGAACACATTCAACCAATTCCGCTTGCTCCCAATGGACGACGATGTGATCGAGTTGTTTGATATTGTGTATGATAAACCAGGCCGCATGTCAGCAGGAATGAGTTGCGCATTGAAGATGACATTTACAGGAATGGAAGGACGAGACTTGGATACTACACTATCGATTGCAGCCCCAACAGGAGTTTATCAGTTACCCGTACGTTGCACATGTAAAAAGGCTGTACCGATACTTTCCCAGCGCGAGATCCGTTTCCCTGACGTAATTGCTGGTGAGCGTTCAACGATTAATTTAACACTTGCGAATGAAGGTGCTTTACCATTGGAATTTCGATTAAGTCGTGTGATACACGCACCAGAAGAACCGGTGGATTTCGTACTTTCCTCCGATGTATCAACGGGAATCGAAAATGTAGGCGATGAAGAAGTTCAAGAAGCTGAAATTGACAGCAGTGCCGATGTTGCCAATGAAGCTCCTATCGACTTACAGGAGGATAATACAATCAACGAGAATCCCCAAGAAGATAACGGCGAACACCTTGTCGAAGGCGCAGTCGATGGCATTGATGAAACACAAAATTTGATTCCTGCAGGGTCTCGTGCATCACGTGCGAGCAGTGCAGCTACAACAAAAGCGTCAGCAACAATCATCAAGTTATCTGAGACTATTGTTGCAGAAGACTCTCATGATGATGTCAACGACCCACTAAACCCAGAAGAACAAGGATTGGTTGATCGTGCCCTAGAAAAAACGTTGTTTAAGCCAGAGGGAGCTGATGAACCAATCCGCTTTACAAAACGAGGCATTGTAGCGCCATACTCATGCAGTCCAGTATCTTTCACGTTTGCACCCACCGTTGCCATGACCGTGGAAAATCAACCGGTTGTTCTTGAATTTCCAGCTTCTTCATCATCAGGAATTTCATCACCAGATTTGAGACGACTTGCCTGTATCCCTGTACTTGTATCAGGCGTAGCTTTGCAGGTTCCGATTTTTGTTTCACGCTCACGACTAGATTTCCACTGTTGCGCCTATGGAAAACTCTATCGACATGAGCTTGTCGTGTGTAATCGAGGAAAAGTAGCTCTCAAGGTTCAAGTGCAAATACCCAAACCACTTGTTGGTTACGTCGAATTCAATCCTGGTTTTGGTTTTGTACAGGCTGCAGTGGGTTCTCACGAAGGAAAGTTCCCTCTTCAGGTCAAATTTCGGCCAGATGAGCGAATGTGGAAACGAATTGAACGTGCTGGACTGGGTTCACGTGATCTAGGAATGTTAGCGGTCCCAGTACAAGTTTTGGTGCCTGATCAAGTAGTTCCTGTCTACTTCCTACTCACTGCGAGGCTAACACACACAGCGTTACGACTTCAAGTCATTACGACAGGAAGTTCTGAGGATGGACTACATTTTGGTGCATGTTCTGTTGGAAACAGCGTTAGCCTCGAGTTAATGATCACCAACTCTTCCCGGGTACCTCAGCGAATAGGAGTGACTACATTGCCAAAGGATGTGACTATAGCAGACTCCTCTGAAGGAGTGGGTTTTGTTCTATTACCTGATGAAGCACGTACACTGCAAATTGTGTATACGCCAAAGTTTCCGGGCGTTCTCAAAGCTGCCGGTGCGATGGGCCGATCGAAGCCGATGTTAACGCTGTGGTCGTCGACTTTTAATCAGGAATATACGATGTCGTGTTCAGGTAGTGGAGTTGCCAGTGACCTGACGTTCTCTCAGTCGGCCGTTCGACTTGGTGCCACATCACTTGGGCAAATGCAAACGTGTAATGTGAATATGACAAACCAGTCTGATCGTCATACATATCTTGTAGAGCTACGACCACCACCTGAAGCTGCACCATTCTTGAGAATCACTCCTCTTGTAGCACGTTTGGGGCCTCGTGAGACTGTACGTCTGGAAATTGACTTTGAACCAACTGAGGACATTTTCAAGTTGCTCAAAAGGTGCTACTTGGAGGCAAAATCATCCGACGAAAGTGCTTCAGTAAGTGATGAAGACACCCTCAATTCAGTAAGAAGTGCACACGCTGACATGACTGGCGAACAACCTAAAGAGGAAGGTCTCAGCAACATAGAGAGTGATTCTGAAGAAAACCCAGCGACATCGACAGTTGATACCGTGACAGAACCTCGTAGCTGTCATCACACGTGGACTATTCTGTGCTTTCATCAACAGGAAGGGAATATCGCTAAAAAGCATTCCTTGAGGATGGACGAACCAACGCTACTCCAAGCGTTGGAAGTTCGGACGACAGTGGTGGAACCCTTTGTGATCCCTTCGACCACGATGTTGGATTTCGGCCAGGTGGCAATTGGGCAGACACTAGTTCGTGATCTTACTATGGAGTCGACAGCCTGCGTAACTGAGAACGTATTGCTACGCGCTCAACCACTACATATTTTGGGGGCATTTCGTCTGATAGGAGCTTTACGAGAGATTCCAGGCAATTCATTGAGCAGGAAAAAGCGCTCAATTCGTGTCGAATTTGAGCCACGAACTCCGCTGATGTACGAAGACGAGTTGGAATTGTCAGCGATGGGAGTGTGCATTCGGGTTCAATTACGTGGTGAAGGAATAAATCCTAGTTTATCTCTTACTCCTGCAGATGGGAAGATAGATTTTCAAGATGTACTGGCGCGCACGCGTACTGTGCGAGAACTCGTGCTTGTAAATGGTAGCGCCTTCCCGTTAGCCTTCTCAATCGTGGCATTTGATGATACTGCCATCCAGCAAGAAAAGACTGGTATAGTGGCTGAAGTGCAAGATAGAGGATCGATGTCGACCACAACAGGCTTGCCAGCATTTACGCTCTCTCCTACTGCTGCTATCATTCCGGAAAATAGTTCTCTAAGCGTCCAAGTCATTTTCCAGCCAGATCACCAGAAACCTGGTCACTACGCTCGACGATATCGCATCCAAGTGCCGAACGAGAATGAGCAACACATTATTTGTCTCTCTGGGCGTTGTTGGGAAAACCAACTCTACGTATTTGCCCCAACGACGGATGTAATATCAGCACCAGCTCAATCGTGTGATAACATTGCTGTGAAAACTAGCAGACGACCACTTTTGACACCTCGTCCTGTGGAAGATCTGTTTGACCTACCTCCAAGTATTTCTTTGACGCAGCTACCATCCAGCATCGGAGTGAACGACTTACCAGCTGCAGGGCTACGAAAACCAGGTTCATCTTTTGTGCTTACGTTCAATGAAGACGAGTCGCTACGACGTACCCTCACGAGTGACAAGAGCAATAGCAATATCGACGTCGCAAGCCCTGGACGGATCACGAAGACTCTGTTCATTGGTAGTACTACTCCGAGCAGCGGAATTTATGGTGGGTTGGATGAAGTTACTCCAGCTGCTACTGGAGGCTCTGCCGGATCGTTCGAACTTGTTGTGGACGCAACATCGCCTTATGCAAAGTTGTTTACACTGGAACCGGCACGCGGTGCCATTGCTGCTGGACAACAACTTGCTATACAAGTGACTTACTCCCCGCCCGCTTCAACATCTGCTGACACATCGACGACATCGAATTCAGTTCGTCCTGGTGGTGCCGCAACCTCCAAAACACTACAACGTCGACCAGAGTTGGAAGTGATGCAGTGGGTGCAGATCCGCGTGCAGTGCATTCTCAAGGGTGGATCGCTTTGGCGCGTGTTACCACCAATTGGAGCAGCTTCAGCTACTTCTGTGGTACCTGGAGCAGGAACAGTACTAAAAGGAGCGAACGCAGGTACAGGGGCTACTACATCTGATGGAGGGGATACACGTGTTGTCATTGTTATCTTGAGGGCTCGCCTAGAAATATGAGATCGTGTTGCTTCTACAAAGATTGGAAAAATACCGTGCTCGTCCAGACACCTTATCGAATGTGCTGTGTGGATGCAAATTGCGCTGAACACGATGATCCTTCGTTTACGGCCGCCGTAAACGAAGGATCATCGTGTTCAGCTTAATACGGCCACAGCGAGCTGGACGCCTTTGTGGACGACCTGTTGAGGTGACATGGAGTCATTGTACTCGAGCAACAATATTCAGACTTTGTAACGATATGAAGACTACCTGCACAACACGTTTCAAATTGAAACTTTCAATACGTCAACCATAGTGGTAAACCCAGTCTGTAGACAAGATACTACCGATGACAATGATTCTACCGCTGTGCTAGTATCAGATAAGTGGAAATGATTACCACAGCGACCAGTCCCAAATACCAGCTTGTTTGATCCTAGGAAGTGCTCGAGGTGCATAGAGAGAACTTATGTGTGGAGCTGACTTCTTGTTGATATTCCGATTCTCTCTTCGACATGCCAAGGCTTATTCGATCAATTGTTGCCATCGCTACTTTTGCGTTAGTGTCGAGCGTGGCTGCTCTTGACACGATTCAAAATGACGAAGTTCTCTCGAAATCGCAACCTTCACTATCAGATGCGACTCCTGTAAAACTCCATGTCACGATCAATCGTCCGTCATTGCGAATTCACGGACAATCCGAGTTCGACATCTTCGCCACTCCTGTCATTTCTGCTGATGGTACTAGTGTACTTTACGACGGTCACGCGACTTTCGTTGAGGACGACAATACTTTCACATATTCATACGTGAATGGTGCTGGGTACTTGGTTAGTGACGATGATGCGGAGAATAGGCAGTGTATTTCATCCAGTACTCTACCGTTCAACTCGATTCTACCAGCACTGAACGATGCAACACCTATTCCGAGTGCTTCACTAGGCGACGAAGCGGTGGAATGCTCGAGTGGAAGTTTGTTCAAAACGACGTTTGTAGGAGCCCATTTCGCTATCTGCGCAGCAGGGAAGTCCGGTTTTACTGCGTACAGCAGTGACTTTACTATTGACGTGAAATATCTGACGAGTCCTGTCACGATTCCAACGAAAGGTGAAACATCGTGCGATGCTGTAGCTACAGCCACTTCCGTGACACCGACTGCGCTGGCGTTGCTGACAGGAACAGCCATCCCGACAAGGAACTCGAGACAACTTGAGGCAGCGGAGCACTTGGCGATGGAAGCGTCGTCGTGCAAATGCAAGTCCACACCACGTCCGTGTATTTTTTTCCACGGCATTGGAAGTTCCAACGAGATGGAGGAGTTGCAAAATTCGCCGAAAAAGGCGAGCGGTCGAATGGGAAACATGAACAAGCATGCTCCGTGCTGTTCTACTGTCAAGTACGCTATTTTGAATACGATGGACTATAGCTGGACGAACGATACACTTCAAGAAAAATTTTGTGATCGCGCTCTCAGATTCAGTGACATCAGTGACGTCAAGTCTGGCGAAATCACGAATACCGTTATTATCACACATTCCATGGCTGGACTCGTCATGTCAATGGCCCTAGCTACAGGGAAATGTAGTTTCGGTGAGGACTCAACATGGGTTGCTATCAGTTCACCAATGACGGGCAGTATGGCTTCGGATTATTTTCAAGACTTCTGTAGCGACGAGGTTAGCGGGGTTGCAACGGATTTGTTAGAGTACTTTGGCCAATGTCCTATGCCTCTATCCCGACAGTCTATTGTGTACCAAAATGGGAAGTATGCGTCAAAAAAGCTCAACGCAGCGTACAGAGCAGCCCAGAAAGCGTATGCGAGCAATGTTGATGCAGCAATGTGCAGTGACAACCCGAATGGCCTCTTCTCCCTATATGAACCTATCATGCTTCTGACAGCAAAAGTTGTTGATCATAAGTCTCCTGAGAATGACGGACTGGTTGAATATCAGAGCTGCGCAAAGGGCTTGGATAAGGCCAAGTTCGGGAAAAGCTACAAGAACAAGTTTTACAAACCCGAATTGAATCACGCGGATACAGTGTTTTTGAATGGCGATGGGTGGTACAAGGATTCCCAGAAACCTGTGAAATGGTTCGAATGCTTGCTTTAAATGTACAATCTGGCTGATTGTAGTTTTGCGAAGCACTGCTATGATGTGATTCAATTGAATTTGCTGTTTAATGCATCCCAGTCTACACATTTTTTTATGATGATAAAAATGCTCAATGTGACTAAGTGGTGTAGTCATTAGCTAGCAGTCAACATTATACAAAATGTTACGCTTACAAGACGCTGTTCATAAATTCCAGGGGTTGTTACTAGCAATTCCTGACTTATAGCAGGCATTCAAACCACGTCACTGGCCTGACAGTCGTCTTGAAGATTCCGTCCCCCGTTTTGAACGCCGTATCTGCATGATTTAGCTCACATCTGTAGAAACGATCATAAGGTGATGAACCAAACTTGGATGGCGAAATTCCTCCTGCGCAACTGTGAAATTCAACAAGCCCATCGTTCTTGATAGACTTGTGCGGAATGACCCTCCCTCCGATCATGTATTTGGCTTGGTACTTGGAAATATTGCCGACACTTGAACTACTACACATTGCAGCGAAAACATGCTTGCGATAAACTGCTTGAGCGGCATCGTAAGCTGCATCAAGCTTTTGGTTGCTGTACTTCTCATTTTTGTAGAAGACGGACTTGGTGGACGTAGGTACCGGACACCGGTCGGAGAACAAGATACCCGTCACGAAATCCGTAATTTCGCCGTTGCAGTAATCCATAAGATAGTCCGAAGACATACTACCTGTCATCGGAGGACTGAGGCCAACCCAAGTTGAGCTATCAGCGAGTTTGCATGCTCCACTAGCAAGCGCACCAGCAAACATGAGTCCACCCATAGAGTGTGTGACGATGATCGTGTCTTTAATCGTACGTGATCCGGAGTCCGAAGTACCAGACATTGAGAGCGCGCGGTCACACACCTTCTTTTGTAGTTTCGAGCTGGTCCACGCATAGTCGATAGTGTTTAGCGCTGCATATTTGATCGTCGTGCAGCATGGTGCATGGTCTTTGATTTTATCCCAACCGAAATGACGAGACGTGTCTTGTACGTCAGGCTCGTCGTTCTCATTGCCAAGACCGTGGTAGAAAATGCACGGTCGAGGAGTAGATTTACACTTACAGGACGAAGATTGAAGAGCCATGTGTGATGTTCCTTTGAGGTTTCTTGAAGTACTAGCAGGAATGTCATCTCCAGTTAACAGCGCAAGAGCCGTTGGTGTCATTTTCGTAGGTTCAGCCAAGGCATTGCATGACAAACCACCTTCCATCTTCACCTTGGGAATGTCAACAGGAGCATCCAGATAATCCACGTCAATAGTAACATCACTCGCGAAGGCCGTAAATCCCGATTCATCCGACATGCAAACGGCATAGTGGATACCAGCGAATGTTGTCTTGAACAAATTGCCACTCTCGCACTCGATCTCTTTGCTTCCAATGGAAGCACTTGGAATTGGTTCCAAGTCGTTCAATGCCGGTAGAATAGCGTTAAACGGCAGTGTACTGGGTGGAATACAGCGAGCTGATGCAGCATTCGATGAACTGTCGTTCGTCACCAAATACGGAGCCCCATTAACCAGAGAGTAAGTGATTCGTGAATGTCCCTCAACGAACGTCGCGTATCCGTCGTAGAGCACACTAGTACCATCTTCGGATACAATGGGGTTGGCGAAAACGTCGAATTCAGATTCTCCATGGAGCTCCATAGCTTTGCGTAGTAAAGTGACATGGAGTTTCAATGATGGCAAGTCGGCTAAAGAGGTTTTCAATTGGCGAGCATGTGCTACTGCATTCTCTCCGGAAAAGGAGGTTAGCGCAAGAACAGCAACAGCTACGAACCCTTTCATGGCCATTTCGTGAATAAAGCACCAGTGCTGATTCAGAGTTTGCTAGGCAGACAGCTTGATGCTTGGACCATGTAGCCACGTTTCCAGACTGTTGCCAAACCCTGTGGACATTCCCCGATTCCATGCTGATTGTGAGAGCGATTTGCTGAGCAAGACTGGACTGGAAATGTCCTGCATAGATCAGGACTGCACAGCACGAAAGATGATCTTACTATCAGCATATGGACTCAAACTGGGTCAACATGTGCAGTAAGCGGCACTTGAAGACGCTGCGATGACATTGCTATGGTAAATTAAATTTTCATCGGCATCCTGTTTTATAGTAGAATGGTTTACATGTAAGTTACCAGTTCACTTTTGACCAAGAACTTTTTCATGTTGAGATGTATTAAAATAATTCTTGCAATCTGTACTACTGGTATGATGCACATGCATTACCCTGGTACTGTACATGTATGGCCATCATCAACTCGTCAACTGCACCAAGGAGATACAGTGTACACAGCACCGTATTTCAACGGATGATCAGGTTCTCAGATCGCAACGACTACAAAATTGATGCTCGATCCAAGAATCTTGCAGCAAAATACGTTTGGATGCGATCAATAGCCAGAAATCTAAGCTGGGAGTCGGAGCAGGAAGAATTTGGCTTGGCTCACTACTGTCATTCTTGATCGATTTGCTGTTCGTGGCAGCAGTTTGCACTTGGGCAACCCATCTGGATTGTTGACAACTGTTTGATGCACATGATCGTTGCCAGTTGTGTGCACATTTAACCTTGCTCAAATTCGAGATGGTGTACCGGTAGACATCTTCGTTTCGATCATGGAGACTCCATACCATCTCAAATGTGTATGTACACAAACTGCTGGTAGATGTGCATCGTTCCTTTCGTTCTTCGTGCCTTGCAAACGTAGATGTTGTGATGTAGAATACGACATGTCGTCAAAATCCCATTCTCCATTTTCTCTGACGGAAAGCAGTACGATTCTCAATGCGAGTCCTATTCTCTGTCGTCGCACTTTTTGGACTGGTGCAACCAACTACTGCCCTTGAGAGTTCTCTAGTGCAGCCTGCACTCAGTGATGCACCATCAGTAAAGCTCCATGTGGCCTTCAAACGTAAAAGCATGTATTTGCACGGCCAATCCGAGTTTGACATCTACGCTACGCCAGTTGTGTCTGCCAACGGCGACAGTGTACTCTACAACAGCTACACAACATTCAATGATGACGATTCGGAATTCACATACACAGTCGTCGATGGTTCCGCGTACTTGACAACTACAGATGCATTTGATGCTGAGACCGTTCGGTGTCTTCCGCCCAACACACTACCATTTGATGAGATTCTACCTGCTCTCAACAACGCTACCCCGATTCCAAGTGCATCCATCGGTGAGAAGTCTGTCGAGTGTGCAAGTGGGAATTTATTCAAAACAACGTTTGCGGGAGTGCACTACGCTATCTGTTCGTCGGGCGAGGCTGGTTTTACTGCGTACAGTAGTGATTTGGACATTTCTGTGGAGTATCTCGATGGTCCAATTAGTGTTTTGAAGCCCGAGTTGACCGATGGCTCAAGTTCATGTGAAATGGTTGAAAAGGCCACTTCATTGACGCCAACGGCTCTCGCTTTGGCTACTGGAAGTAAATTTCCGTCTAGTGCGTCGAGAATGTTGAAAGAAGCGGCTCACATGGAGATGGAAGCGACGAGTTGTAAGAAATGTCCGCATACACCTCGCCCTTGTATTTTCTTTCATGGTTTGGGTAATCCGAACGAGGAGAAAGACCTACAAAACACACCCACGTTGGTGAAAAACAAGCTTGGCGATATGCACGGTTACGCCCCATGCTGTTCCGAGATCAAATATGCTGTGCTTAATACCGAGGATGCTGGTTGGAGGAATGGCGCACTGCAACAGAAATTCTGCGATCACTCGCTTTCAATGAGCAATACTAGTGACGTAGCCGCTGGAATCATTGATGGCACAACTGTTGTGACGCACTCCATGGGTGGCCTTGTCATGGCTCACGCTCTTGCTACGGGCAAGTGCAAGTTTAGTAAGACTACACGGTGGATAGCACTTAGTCCTCCTATGACCGGCAGTATGGCTTCTGACTACCTCATGGACATCTGCGATGCAGGTAATAAGCTTGATGACATTGCTGCGGAAATATTTGAGGTTCTTGGTCAATGTCCGATGCCAACTTCACGCAAGTCTACTATTTACCAGGGCGGAAACTATAGTACCCCATCCATTGATGCAGCCTATGTAGCTGCTCAAAAAGCTTATCGGGCCAATGTGGATGCGGCAATGTGTAGTGATAGCTTCTTCGGACTCTTATCGACGTACCAAGCACCATGCGTTGTAGCTGGTACTGTGATTCCGCACAAGTCGAGGAAGAATGACGGTTTAGTGGAATTCCAGAGCTGCTTGGGTGGCCTTGATCCAGACATATTCGGCAACCACTACCGCGATCGGTTCTACCGACCGCAATTGAATCACGCCGACACAGCATTTTTGACGGGTGAGGGTCTGATTAAAAACTCACAAAAGCCACACAAGTGGTTTGAGTGTCTTAACATATAGGCTACGTCGCATGTAGAATTGTTTACTACATAGTAGCAGCAGTAGAAAGTGAGATGTTGTGTTCGACGTTTATAAGCAATGATGAATCAATTCGTGTGCATGCGCACACTGAAGCAGTTCATGAAGTATCATGCACTATCTCGAAGAACACTACAAATTTCAATCAAGCATTACAGTAAAAAACCAAATCGGTTGTTGAACAGTACCGTTGTTGGACTTCTTGCCACTGAAGTGCTGGAAAATGCATCGACGGACTGGTTTGACTACAAATGTTGAACATACAACGTCTTCACTATCTTATATGTTTAGACACTCAAACCACTTGTGTGGCTTTTGTGAGTTTTAATCAGACCCTCACCCGTCAAAAATGCTGTGTCGGCGTGATTCAATTGCGGTCGGTAGAACCGATCGAGGTAGTGGTTGCCGAATAAGTCTGGATCAAGGCCACCCAAGCAGCTCTCGAATTCCACTAAACCGTCATTCTTCCTTGACTTGTGCGGGACCAGTGTACCAGCCAAAATGCATTTTGCTTGGTACGTCGATAAGAGTCCGAAGTAGCTATCACTACAGATTGCCGCGTTCACATTGGCTCGATAGGCTTTTTGAGCAGCTATATAAGCTTCATCGATGAACGGGGTACTATAGTTTCCACCTTCGTAAATTGTAGATTTTCGCGATATTGTCATCGGACATTGACCAAGAATACCAAATAATCCCGCAGCGATGCCATCAAATCTGCTCTCAGGATCACAAACATCCATGAGGTAGTCGGAAGCCATACTGCCGGTCATAGGAGGACTAAGTGCTATCCACCGTGTAGTCTTACTAAACTTGCACTTGCCCGTAGCAAGAGCGTGAGCCATGACAAGGCCACCCATGGAGTGCGTCACAACAGTTGTGCCATCGACGATTCCAGCGGCTACGTCACTGGTATTGCTCATTGAAAGCGAGTGATCGCAGTATTTCTGTTGCAACGTGTCGTTCATCCAATCTGCGTCTTTAGTATTTAGCACAGCATACTTGATCACGGAACAGCACGGAGCGTGACCGTGCATATCGCCATACTTGTTTTTTGTCAACTTGGGTGTGTCTTGTAGTTCTTTCTCCTCGTTCGGATTACCCAAACCATGCAGGAAAATGCATGGGCGAGGTGTATGCGGACATTTCTTACAACTCGTCGCTTCCATCTCCATGTGAGCCGCTTCTTTCAACATTCTCGACGCACTAGACGGAAGTTTACTTCCAGTAGCCAAAGCGAGAGCCGTTGGCGTCAATGAAGTGGCCTTTTCAACCATGTCACATGAACTTGAGCCATCGGTCAACTCAGGCTTCAAAACACTAATTGGTCCATCGAGATACTCCACAGAAATGTCCAAATCACTGCTGTATGCAGTAAAACCAGCCTCGCCCGACGAACAGATAGCGTAGTGCACTCCCGCAAACGTTGTTTTGAATAAATTCCCACTTGCACACTCGACAAACTTCTCACCGATGGATGCACTTGGAATCGGGGTAGCGTTGTTGAGAGCAGGTAGAATCTCATCAAATGGTAGTGTGTTGGGCGGAAGACACCGAACGGTCTCAGCATCAAATGCATCTGTAGTTGTCAAGTACGCGGAACCATCGACGACTGTGTACGTGAATTCGGAATCGTCATCATTGAATGTTGTGTAGCTGTTGTAGAGTACACTGTCGCCGTTGGCAGACACAACTGGCGTAGCGTAGATGTCGAACTCGGATTGGCTGTGCAAATACATGCTTTTACGTTTGAAGGTCACATGGAGCTTTACTGATGGTGCATCACTGAGTGCAGGCTGCACTAGAGAACTCTCAAGGGCAGTAGTTGGTTGCACCAGTCCAAAAAGTGCAGCGACAGAGAATAGGACTCGCATTGAGATTCGTATGTCCTTCGTCAGGGGAAATGGTGAATGGAACTTGGCAGGTGTCATGCTAGTGCTGGTCCAGAACTGTACGGCACGAAAGGAATGACGCACATCCACCAGTACAGTACATGTACTGTATTATACTGTATAATTTATGCATCAACCTGACGTCTTTTGACTTTCTCCATCTTCCACAGCAAATCGATTAAGAGTGACAGTGAGCCTAATTCCTCCGACTCCTAGCGTTTACATCTGGGTTGTGATCAGATCAAGATCAACTTGAATGCATATGTTATGCAAGTACAACTAAACTGAAACAGAAGAATTCCCAGAACCCAATTGTACTGAGATTGATTGTCGAGAATTGAAATACACTATTGTACCGTAGTTGGAATCAGTACATGCTACTCAATTTCGTATCGTTTAGTAATTGTAGTACACTGAGCATTCCGATTGGGAAATGGATATACTGTATATTGACAGGACCCGGAGTTCTGTGGATACTCTTTACGCGTCTATATTGCTACATCTAATAGCAATAGCTGCAGCACTGTGCCATGCACCTCCTACAACTCTCAAAACTAAACTTGATATCTGTGCATCACTTAGCACTGCTACTTCTATCGGTAGTGTACTTGCTAATGGGAAACCAGGATGACCATCATTGATTCAAGTCGCTTTCATCCCTTCTGATCTAGCTGGTGGCGCCTTCTTCCTTCAGCAACTTCAATGTTGCATTAGAAAAATTTCACTAATCAGAGTGTTGAATACCCCTGTGGATTTTGTGAGAAGTGAGCCTCGCTCGGATGGTCGCTATTTAGTACTTCATATTAATCCGTATTACAGATCCAATTTTTAGTAATAACTGACAACGACAATGTTCAATCGCCCAAATCTTAGATATAAGCAATCTCAGTACTTACTAAAGTACTGTTACTGCCTAATCGCATAGAGAGATTGTTTTGCACCAACACCTGAATCAGATCATCTGAGGATCCGATCAGATACCAGGCACTGGATTTCGCTGATGACGCTGTTAATACTACCGCATACTTGCCTTTCAAGTACCGGTATTAGTACATACTAGTAGATATTTCGCTGCCGTACAACACAAATACACAATGATAAATAGTTTTCTCTTTACCGGGAAGACTTTGGTCATGGCCGAACCGTTGGTGAAAATCCCAGCGTGGTCTTCTATCTCTACACTCGTCCCACTCCAAAGTCAGGTGGCATTACATTGATTGTTCAAGACGTTTACGTCCACATGCTGTCGGTAAGATCACCATTCGAGCTGTGTACCGGTACAGTATCATGGTCCATGGATATCTGTGAGTCAGTGGCACTGACTGGCATTGGTCGTACTGGACCACAGTAGATGACCCACTAAAGAATATAGGAGGTCATACAGCAGTAGTGCTACCTAATTGGTTCTGTACATGGTGTTCCAAATAGTGATACTCTCCAACTACGGCCACTCCCAGCCATATTTTTAGGGCACTACAATAGATTACCCTTGAAGAGAGCTACAAGATCGAGCACAGTACGTTAACCTGTTCTCCGACATGCAGGACATTTGCTGTTTTTGACCTCATTTCCATCCCAACTTCTTTCTAAATACGACAAGGTACGCAACTCTTACTTAGTACAACATTGACGGCAATCTGCGTCAGCGCTATGAACAACTTGGTCATCCATTGTAGTCGCTGCTGGCAGGGATGGCATAAAAATATTAATATCTTTTTATCCACTTAAGTTCGATCTAAACACATTTCAGTTGAGTAAACACAAAACCACTCTTAATAGAAGACTTAGCGCACTATTCGGCGACTCTCAATAGTCAACTAAACTTCATTGAAGTTTGGTCAACAACCCTTGAAGTCTTCACGGGTGTTGAGTGACCACAGTGCTTGGTGGAGGAAGGTTGGAAAGCAGGAGGTACATGCAGTTTGGTTGCGATAATTGACGATGTTGATGTCGAACTGCTCTAATCACCGAAGTCCGTACTGTCCACTAATCGCACGACCACTGTAGTTCTGTTAGGCCTGTACTATTCGATTTGGCGGGGTTTGATTGATAAAAGATAAAAATGCATAAAATAAAGATTTTTATGTTTATTTTTATTTTATTTTAAAAAGAGATTACGAATCTTTTTATGCCATCCCTGCAGCTCTTCGATGGTGAGATTGAAGTATCCCATGACACAATTCGTTATACGTTTCATTGTCTTTCCGTTCAGCGCTGTAAACGTCCGGTGTCGTCTTTAATAACGTTTCCGTCCAATGCAATAAGCAACTTGTCGATGGGCATCGGGTCCTTCATGCAGGACCTCCGAAAATCCCACATTATACTGGGAGGACAGCTTTAGCCAGTGCTGTCAAAAGCAACGTTTTTTCAGCTTCGCAAAAATTTCGAATTTTTTCATTGAGTATTTAATTTTTTTTCCTAGGTGGGTTCATTTACCTGACTTGATAATTGTATGCTTGCAAAGTCCACAACAGTCCTGTATTCGGCATGATACTGTGCTGATCACCAACAAATGTCGCCGCCACAACATAGCGATCGTCAGCAGTGACTTTCAGGACTCACTAATAGCTTAAGTTTTTCGCTATTTTTCGAGTGAGCATCAGTTGTCGCACTTTTCCAACTCACTAGTAGTGAGCTGGAAGAGTGGATGTGGTAGCACTTAGGCAGAGGAAGTCTTAAGATCGTTCGTGGGGATGCCCAAGCTCACGTCTTGAAAGCACTCCGATGTATCGCCAAGGTGTCCGGGATTTGCTCCTGAGATCACCAAGGCTCCTGAGATCACCAAGATGAGGAGTCCACACTTGCTTGGCCAGAGCAGGTCGACTTTATTATCCTCTGTTGATTCCGGAATGAGCTTGGCGCTCATTCACTGTTCCCTACACTAACTCTGTTATTACATGCATTCCTAGGTCCTCATGGGTTCACTTCGCTGGCTGGCTCCTCCTCAGGTTGCTTGTCAAGGGCATCGACCCTTCAAATGACTGCTGCTACTGTTGCTCGGAACCGCTGAACTATCACCTTGACACTACTGTAATATTTACAGTAGCTAGCCACCAATAGTCCAATTTCAGTCAGCTCGCGAGATCCCACGAAAATCTCGTGACATTCCCTCCGCTAAGACGAGACCCTCCTCGATTTCTTGCGATCGTGAAAGCGATTGATCAGGTCGCCTACATATTTCAAGTTCGCGAGGGGTTCCCATGTGCAGCGGGCTTGTCCGAGCCACTTGACCTTGTACATGGCCGTGCCGCGGGTGCGCTTGAAATCCACAATGTATTCCACTAATTCACCCTCAGTATTATCCGGGAGTAGTACCTTGAATGTTCGCTGCTCCCTGCCGTTACTGCGTATGTATGGCTTGAGATAGCTAGTGTGGAACACGGGGTGAAATTTCACGCCTTGCGGCAGCTTGAGTTCGTAATAGTCATGACCAAGCCGACTTACAATAGCGTATGGGCCGATCCAACGAGCTCCAAGCTTTGCCTTGGTTGTTCCGGCGTGATAGTTGGCCAAATTTTCAGTCGAAAGCAGCACCCCCTCCCCCACATCAAAGGATTGCACCGGTCTATTAGCATCGTAGTATTCACTCATACGATCACTGGCACTCTGAAGCTCACGACGTACAGTCGCTAGGCGGTCGGCTTGTAGCTCGAGGAACGTCTTCCCCAACTCACTTCGCCGCCCTTCAGCTCCGGTTGTAGTAGGCGCGCTCAATAATGTTGCAGGAGTCGATGGTAGATAGCCCAGATCGGCCTCAAATGGAGCCATCGAGATCGACTGCTGGAACCTCGAGTTATATGCAAATTCTGCGAGAGACAGGTACGAATCCCAGTCATCGGAAGCTCCATTCGTAAAAGCTTGCAAATAGTTTTCAATCGTTTGATTCAGGCGCTCCGTCACTCCATTTGCTTGATGACGAAAAGCGGTAGTAAGCCTTTGACGGGTCCCCAACATGGTACACAGCGTAGTCCAGACGGTAGCGGTAAACTTCGGGTCTCGGTCGGATAGAATTTCCAACGGAACCCCGTGCAATGCAAAAATACGATCGCGGTAGAGCTCCGCGACCTCCCGAGCCGTAGCAGTACCCTTACAAGTCACAAAATGCGCTCGTTTTGTTAATTGTTCCACCACAACAAGCACTGCATCACTCTTGGAGCGCGTCATAGGCAGCGATACTATAAAACCCATCGCTACATGCGTCCATCTACCACGTGGAATTGGCTGACTTTGGAGTAATCCTGGGGGCTTCGTATTTCGAGCTTTTGTCCTTTGACAAGTCTCGCAAGACTTCACGTATGCGCGCACACTTCGCATCATGTGTCTCCATTGGTAATGTTTCTCCACCAACCGGAGAGTCCGCTCAACGCCTGGATGCCCGTATACTTCCACGTCATGGAACTCAAAGAGAACTGCATTTATTATCTCGTTGATGACGGGTAAAACAAGCCGAGGTCCTTCATCATTTTGGCCAGTGTACATCAATTTGTTTCCATCGAGCGAGTACCGTTCAATGAACTTGATTTTTACGGTAGAAGACGATGCATCGCCTTTTACCAGTCGCAAAATGGTCGCCGTGTGTGGGTCCTCGCCGTAGCGCTGCACAGCTTCCTCGATTAGCTCGACAACACTCGTCTTCACACGCGAGTGCACTGTAGCGGCCGATACGATGGCTTGAAGTGAGTATTGCTCTTGAAAATCTGCTCGCCGAGAAATACCATCGGCCACTGTATTAGCTTTCCCCGTATGCACTTGAAAGTCACGGGTTATTCACTCAACTCATCATACCAGCGTGCAATTCTACGCGAGATGCTCTTTTGAGAGAACACACTCTCCAGAGACTTGTGGTCGGTTTCTACCACGAATGGTTTGTCTAGAAGATAAATCCTCCACACTCGTAGCCCAAACAGTATCACCAACAATTCCTTTTCCCTGATCGAATAATTCTTCTCAGCGCCCTTGTATTTTCTGCCCTGAAATGCTACTGGCCGCTCCACAACGCGCCCTTCATTCTCCTCCATCTGAAACAGTACACCTCCTATCGCGTAATCACTTGCATCCATTCGTAGATAGAAAGGCTTGTTAAAGTCAGCTATTGCAAGGACCGGAGTAGACGAAATTCGCTCCTTGAGATGTTCAAAGTGCTGAATATGGTCGGATGTCCACGCTAGTTTCGTCTTCTGTTGCTGACCCTCTTTAGTTTTAGCATGTCAAATAGCGGTCCTGCATCACGCGCAAAGCCCTTGCAGAAACGCTGGACATACGTTGCTGTCCCGAGAAAAGACTGCAACTCCGATTTTGTCTTGGGTAGTGGCCACTGGCGCAACACCCCCACCTTTTTAGGGTCGATCCGCACTCCATTACGACCGATATAGTCTCCTAGGCACGGAATCTCCGAAGAACAGAACACACACTTACTTAGCTTGACGAAATATTCATTCTCTTCGAGTCTTGTTAAAACGTGATCGAGAGCCGCCAAGTGACTCTCGAGGTCGATACTCCGTGTGAACACATAAATGTCATCGAAATACGACAAGCAGAAGTCAGCTAAGTCCTTCAACAATCTGCGAATCCCTTCATTAAATGTGGCAGGTGCATTCGAGATACCCATAGGTATCACCAAATACTCGAACGACCCATCTGCTGTCTGAAACGCTGTGTACTTAATGTCCGAATCGCGCATACGAAACTGGTAGTAGCCGCTAAGTAGATCCATGCGGCTGTACCAATAACACCCTTGCATTCGTTCGAAAATCACATCTTTGCGGGGCATCGGTAACGTTCGCCTCACAGTGTGGTTGTTCATAGCGCGATAGTCATGAACTATTCGCCACCCGACGGGCTTCTTCACACAAAATGTGGGAGCTCCATGCGGAGACGAAGACGGCCGAATTAAACCTGCTTTAAGCATCTCCTCAACCCACGCTCGGATTTCTGCCTCTTGGGCGGGAGATTGTCGCCACTGTTGTCTGAATATCGGCTCGTTCGTATCTACTTCCATCTCATGCACGCCATGCGATTCTGGAGGCAAACCGCTAGGCAGCTTCTGCTTAAAGACTGGTCGATGTCGATTCAACACGGGGTACACCGGGTATCCGTCGTAATCTTCTACCTCGGTGAATGTATTCCCACTGCCCACTTGCTCTTTTTCCGTCCCAGGCCTTATCACAAACACACACTCAATCTCTTGGGGCTTCCGAAGTAGTCGCCGAAATTGTTTGCTGGTGATATATTTCGTTTCTCCATTAATTGCTGAAAAATATCCATGCTGGAAGTACCGGCTACCGGAATTAGCGGTGCTCCCACTCACGGAAAAACGCTGACCATTAATCTTGAGAGCTGGTCTTTGGGGAATTGCAGTCGTCCTTGGCTTAATTTTCTTTTTCGTCGAGACTTTGGGCTTGACGTCGAGCTCTACCGCTGAATTATCCCGCGGCTTGATCGTTTCTTCGATCCAATCAATCTCAGGGTTCACCCTTTTCAACCAAGGCATCCCAAGCAAGACATCAGAATTTTCTGGCACTGGCAGCACGAGAAAGTCTCCAACGTAGGGCGGGAACGACTCAATAAACAAGTGCAACCGGACGGTGCGTTTCTCAATTTTCATCTCTTGTTTGTTAGCCATGGTGATAGGTATGTCCACTCCATGGTCAACAATTCTCTTTTCCAAACCAGCTCTGCGGCAAAACTCTGGGCTTATCGCATCAATCGTGGCGCCACTATCGATAAAGTTGGAATTTGTGACGATTAAATCCTCGGGTTCGCACTGCATTGTACTGGTTGTGTGCAACAAGCAATAGTAGTCGTAGTCAAACGAACGAACATTACTTGCGCACAGCTTACTCTCCGGACCAAGATATCTGCTTCCTTGATCTCCACTTGTAATGCAGGTATACATTGTCGACTCATTTTTTTGTGTTTCGCTGTTTGTTGGTCGGCATCCTCTGTTTCTTGGTTATTTTGCTGGTTTTCGTCACACGCAGGATGTCGAGTCGTCTCATCACTCCCTGAGACCCTGCTGTCCTCATGCATCCCCTTCAGTCGGCTGAGCTTGCGGGTATGCCCACTCAATCGCTCAATATTGAGTGAGCTTACTCGTTTAACTGGTCGGTTTCCTCTGTCGACTGGTTGTCGGCGACCACCATGCGCGCAAACAGAGAATTTACTTTCTTGTTCGTTTTAAAGGGGTGTTTGTCGGGATGTTTAAACCAATAGTCCTCTTCTCGATGCGGACCACGACCACAATGGCTGCAGTTGCTGCTTGGTTTGGCGTTACTTCCTGCCGGTCTACCTCCGTTCCACGATTTACGAGCAACTTGAGGGAAGGTAGTCGTCTGCTGAGCAGCCGCAGTGTTAGCTCCTCCATTTTTGGATTTTGACTTGTTCTCGGTGGATCTGTGGCTGCTGGAGGTCTTTTCTTTCAGTTCCCACTCAAAAAATCCTTCCCGAATCGCTTCATTCAAGTCTCTTGGTCGACCGATGCAGTAGAGGACGAAAGCATAAGCAATCATGTAATGTGGCCTTCTTTCCTCGTAGTCTCTTCAACTCAATGTCTTCCTGTGGAAGTAAGGATCACTCACATCAGGAAATGACGGCATCCGCGTTTACTCATCCTCCAGTGCCTCAACAATATACCATTCTCGTCGTTTGACATGTGCACACTCTCGGGAACTTGGCCGGGGACACGGTTCCATTCATTTTCGCAATTTCCCAGCCAAATGAAAGTTGCGTTTGGTGTTTATGGGTTTGCTAGCAACTCCTTCGTCTTCCTTGTCAGGGTCTTCATCGGATCCTTCTTGCCGTTGGCTCTGCTTTTTTGGCAATTCAGCACAAGACGCCCGCACGAAAGGTGTAATCCTATGTGAACTAATCTTCGCCGCGACGGTATTCTATAAGGGGCTATCGAATCCAGCTCTTCCGGAGATACAATACGCCCGTAGGGGCTTTTTGACTTGTGCTTTAGAATTTTGTCTCGCAAGTGTACAACATGGTGTCATGCAATTATGGTGGGGTGAGGGAATAAGTGCCAGATCATTGGTTTCTGGTGGGTAAGGCTGGCGTCGAGAAGTTTCGACCTTTGGGACTTCGAACGAGTCTTGTATTCGGAACGCTACTGTAGATTCAAGGTACCTTCCTGATCTGATTTGTCAGGGTTTCAGACCATTTCAACATTTTTAAATTTAAAATTTTTTATATTGGATTTAGAATATAAAAACGTTCGAACGTTTTAAAGAATCAGCGTTGCTATTGACAGCACTGCTTTAGTTGGCTGAACAGCGTATTCAAAATTTGTTTGCTGTTGTTTTCATCAGACAGGAGCCCCCATATATTAATTTGCAAACGTTGTCTGGGTCCATTGTCCACAACCTGAGGCTACAATTACACAAAAGAGTGAGGATTCGGTGGTCGGAGTGTCGCCTGAAATGCTTTACTAAGGCTATTACAGTATATTGTCAAATTTGTAGTAGGAAGCTAGAGGAGGTATCCAGACTGAAGCCTGTCATTGGATTGTAGACGTTGCAATAATGGAGGTCAATTCCTTTTCCTCTTGTATCCACCAGTCTCGGTATAGCATACATGATGAATTGAACGCAGCACAAAATGAAATGTACCACCAGTATTATACATTTAACACGGCAAAATTTGCAACAATCGTTGATTATATTATGTTATATTTACATTGAGTGTCCACAACGGTAATCAATCTGGTTGCTGTTGTGCAAACAACAACAACTTGATGTTCAGCATGTACTATTGCTCTCCCTGGACTTCCATTGAGGCAGGAGAGAGCGCTCGCAAGATATACAAACTAAGTCACTTTTGCAATTGGCTTCTTACAATGCAAGTAGCCATTTGCAGGGAGTTCCAGCTCCCAATCTTTGTTGTATACGTCACGCTACGGACACTCACCTCCTGCAAAACAAAGAGACTTGATGACAACCACTCATGGGTTCCACATAAAATAGTATTAGTCGAAGACCCTATTTAAATGGACCTGGGGATTTACTGTTCTTGTTAGACGAAAAGCTCCTGGATGAGAGCGTGTGATCTCAAAAGATAATAAAAGTGTTTTACATGTAGTCCACGTCAATAGAAGGTCATTTAATCCCCTTAAAAACATGTAGTCCACGTTGAGATTATCATTTTCTGATACTGTCCTAAGCACGGGGAATACTGGGTACAGTAGGTGTGTTGTATATTTACTGTTAGCCAAGTGTCGCTGTCGAGGTTTCAATACTTTCTGGAGTCCTGGTGTACCAGCGTTCCATAACTCTGATGATGGCAGATGCAGGACCGAGAATCTGTGTACGGAGCTATGCCATCCGCATTCAATTATGTAGCACTCCAACGCTATGCTATAGCACTCAGTATTGGTGGTGGACTCTCGGCCCTCAAGACTCGGTCACGTAGATACAGTGCCACCGGAAAGCAGTGCGAGTGTCGTCGGCATCACCGTTGCTGCAGGCATCACAACAGCACACGATGTGTTGTTGTTACTAGGGATCGAAATTTTTCGCAGGGGAGTATCCAGATACTCCACTGTCACTTTAAGGTCTTCGCCGAACGCGATGAAACCTTCGCCTTCAAATCCACAAACGAAGAAATTCTGTCCATCAAATGATGTTTCATATAAAGTGGCGCTTGAACATTCCCCTTCGTCGTCGTTTACAATCCCACTATATGGGGCCGTCAGGTTGTTGAGCGCGTCTATTATGGAGCTGAACGGAGTGATCGATGTCAGACATCTCGTTGTTTGGGATGAATAGGCGCCATTGTCACCAATGGAACTCTTCACCACGTACGCGACGCCTTCCACGACCATATAGGTGAACTCCAAATCGTCCTGCAGGAAAGTTGCAAACCCATCGTAGCGTAAACTGCTTCTGTCTGTTGACACAATTGGTTTGGCGTATACGTCGAAGACAGGCTGTCCGTGAAGTCGCATCTCCTCGTTCTTGAGTAGTACGCGGAGCCGTAACGACGGAAGATCGATAAGAGAACTCTTGAACGGTTGTTCATGGGTGGAACGCGATTCTGAGTCTCGAAAAAATGCTGTAGTAACGATAGAGAGAAACAGAATGGCGGTGATTGAAAGTCCTGGTAAAGCACGCATTTGATCGCACACTGCTGCTTGCTCTAGAAGTTGGAGAGTGGTGCTACGTCAAATCAGAGGAAACACGAGTTTGGTAAACAAGGGAGTGTTCAATTGTCATTTTAACCCTATTTACGCATTGACGTCATTTAAAATATCGATCTCAACGTAGAGAAATAACTACGGTTTTATCATAAATAATTTGATCGTACATAATACAGTATGCTGCATGATGCACGTATGTAATAGATAACTTGATTGGCAATCAGAAAAATTAGATGCGGATTAGTTCTGGGTACTAAACAATAGAACGCTTACCGAGTTGACCGGCACTAACCTAATTATCGGATGATTTGCCGGGTCCACCATGAGGTCCCGCTAGGAGGTTTGGTAAATAGCTACAAACCTACAACATAGAGAAAAGTCAAAAACTCCCGGAAAACAATCAGCCCTTCGCAGGTGATTCATTTTCACTCGAACAACTTCAAAACCCGTGAAAGGGTAATACGTTTGGAAATATTGTAGCTCATTCACCGATTTATCCAATCCATCGCGTGCTTATATACAAGGACCAAGTCAAAACACCTAGCAAGTACACTCGTGGCAATACGACGACGTATTTCGCCTTAGCGTTGCCACTAACTTAGCCACAACGCTAAAGCGGTGCTAACCAACTATCATGTTTCATTCACTTCTCTACAAGAGCAAAGTGGAGAATGTTATTGCCAAGCTCAGCACAATCTCATTCACATGCAGCTAGGACTATCACAAAAAAATTATAGCACTTGAGCTCTTTAGAGTAAAAAACGAAGTGTCATTTAGCAAGTTAGACCTCGAACAGCACTGGCCTACAAGTCCTCGCGCCCAGCGCCTTTCATCCGATCGCTGTCGTTCTCCGCTGGCGTGGCTGCGCGTGCCGTCGTCCAGTGCTGTCCTGCCCGCGCGTGCCGCTGCGCCACTGCCGTCGCGCTGCTTGGCCTAGTGGATCGCCGACATGCGCGCTGCACACGACTCGTCCGAGACTCACGTACCTTCCCGCGCCGTGGATTCGCAACTGGGATTGTGCTCGAGAGGCGCGGCCGGGATGGATGCCGCCGACGGACGGGGTGACTGGGAAAAGGCGCGCCTTGCCCACCACGGCCGCGGTGTCGTCTGGAACCAGGGTGCCTCGTGCACTACACTGCCCCCCAAGATGGCCCGCGGCCGCAAAACTTGAAAACTGAAGAAACCCAAAAACCAAAAATGAAAATCTTGAAACGTGTGTCACACCCAAATGTGTGACGTGTGAAAGTGTGACTTGTGAAAGTGTGACTTGTGACACAGTCAACTTGAAGTTGACGGTTACAGCATAGCCGCTAGCTCAGGAGCGTCCACCGATTGCACGTACTGCGTGACCAGAACAGGGACGTCGTGGTAGATAGATGCAAACGGCTCCCATGAGTTCTCCGCGTCTTCGAGGCCACGCCAGGCCACATGCAATTGCCATTCATTGGCAGCGTTGTCAAAGCGGTGGGACACGATTGCCCGCACCCCCAAAATGATACCCTGGGTAGCGACATGCTCGCGGTTCTCCGTTGTCGCCCCCAGCTCGGCATCACAATAGTGCTTGAGGCGCGAGCCATGCACCTCAAACTCATCTCCCGTGAGGAGATGACTCACGATGAACGAGTGCGAAAGCGCCTGGGCCACACGGAAGGGTCCAACCCAGCGGACCAGCAGTTTATGCCCGCGCATGCGCGTATCCACGCGGGACCACAGCACGAAGTCCCCGACTTCAAAGTTGCAAATCTGACCCTTCGAGCGGGCCAGTTCATATGCCCGGCGCCGCTCCTTGCGGTCGGTGACCTCCAAATGCATAGTAGCGAGATGCTTCCTGAGGGTATCGAGGTGCGGCGCGACAGCCGCAGTGTCAAAAGCTACCAGGCGGGTATCCCCATCAACAGGCACCGCCACAATGTCCAGCATAGACGGGGCGGGAAGCCCTGTGAAAAGCTCCACCGGGGCGTGGCCAGCCAGTGAAGCCACAGCAGAGTGGTTGAGATTGGCCTGGACGAGCGGTAGTAGGTAGGGCCAATTACGTGTATCCAGGTTCATCTCCATTAGCATGACCCGTAGGACCTGGAGAATGTCACGGTTGACACGTTCAACCGTGCCATTCATCCAGGGTGTGTAGACCGGTACGAACTTGTGCACGGCTTTCAGACGCTCGGCGAGCTCGGCCATGACAGCAGCCTTGAAGTGGCTACCGTTATCTGACACCCACGTGGCTGGGAGCCCGAAGCGTTTGAACCAGTCAAGGACGGCTTCAACAGCCGTAGCACTCGTTGCCGAGTCGGCGGCGATCAACTCACAATAGTGCGTGAGTTCGTCCTTGAGGACGAGCACATAGCGGGTAGAGCCGTAGGATTCGCCAAGTGACAGGTAGTCCATGTGTAGGCATTCATTTCGTGTGGTAGCCGTAGATGTCGGGCCCCACTGCCTCTGGACCAACTTGCCCCCTTTCACATGCTTGCATAACAAGCAGCCACGCAAAAATCGAGAAACACAGGTCCTGAGGTTGCTCATAGCAAACCGTGCTTCCAGCGCAGCTGCCATCACGTCTCCGCCACGATGCCCCTGGATGCCACAGTGAGCAATGACAAACAGTCGCTGCATCAGCTCACGAGCTTCGCTGGGTATCCACAGCTTGCCCTCCACTC
The DNA here is from genome assembly GCA_008079305.1 of Phytophthora palmivora. Classification (NCBI taxonomy): domain Eukaryota; phylum Oomycota; class Peronosporomycetes; order Peronosporales; family Peronosporaceae; genus Phytophthora; species Phytophthora palmivora. Next base: position 23,413 of record VOQZ01001017.1, on the reverse strand, counting down.
GCACTAGTCCATCATCATCCTCTTCGGCTGGAGCTACTGCACGGTAGCTGCGCTGCACGCTGCGAATAGAGTCATCTGTAGGCCACACAAAGTCGTCGTGCTGCAGTGGACGGAGAACTGACACATCCCTGCTGCTGCGCGTAGTGACACGCTTCGCGCTTGCAGTGGTGTCCGAGAGATCAGTACCAAGTGGCACCTGCATGCATGCCGCCGACACGTTCACGTCATGCGCTCGAACGCAGAAATCGTTCACGCTGAAGTCCACTCCTTCCCACCACTCGTCGGGATCCCTAGCGCCGCCCTCTTCACGTGCCTCCGCTTCCGGGTCTTGTGGGAGAAACACTCGCTTTGCTGTACTTGTTGGAGGGCCGGAAGCAAGGGTCCGCTGTCCCCAACGGGAGACCAGGTCCGCCCATACATTCTCCGCGCCGCTGATGTGCTCTATGACGTATCTGACACCGACAAGTTGCAACGCCCATCGCTGCAACTTCCCTTGCAGGTGGGGCTTCACAGTCTTGTCAGGAGAGAAAATGAACACCAGATTCGCGTGATCACAGTATATGTGGATGCCTTTCTCCCGCTCCAGTAAGTAGGAAAGATCGGCGCATGCACGAACCACGGGATACGCCTCCTTCTCGACGATCGACCCATTCAATTGCGCTCCCGTGAACTGTCCTCCGCGACAGACTAGCAATTGATGTGCTTGTTCCGTCACTGAAACAGCATCATCCCATTGCAGCACTTGAGAGACCACGATAGACCATCCCGTATTTGATGCGTCTGTGAACAGGCAAACGTCGGCCTCCTGGTCGACAAAATGCTGCTTGTTGGACGTGGCAATCAAATCCACTGCTGCATTGAAAGCTGCAGCATCATCATCGGGCCACTCGAGATCGACGCCCGCCAACTGGCTCTTCCGCCGACCCCGACGCGCCATCACCTGCTCGAGTTTAGCCTGCAAAGGCTGGATGGTCCGTGCGTAGTCTACAAGAGAGTCCCTGAGCCAATTGGCTGCGCAGAGGAACTGCTGCAGAGCTGCAGCTGTAGGCGGTAACTGTAGATCTACTAACGCTTTGAGACGCTCCGGGGAATGCTGAATCCCTTCTCCATCCACGACCTTGCCGCACCAAGTCACCTTCGTGGCAAACAACACGCACTTCTTTGCGTTCAGCTTTAACCTGCGCGTGCGGAGCACCTGAAAAAACTGCTCCAGATTGGCTAGGTAGTGTTCAGCCGTCCGAGCGAACAGCAATAAGTCGTCAATCCAGACGAGGACGCTCACATACAGCATGTCCCGAAAGAAATTCTGCATTTGCAACTGGAAATGCATTGCGGAATTGCTTGCACCTTGAGGAACCCGTGTGGGCGTGAAAACGCCATCTTCCGTAACGAAGCTGAACAGTTCTTGGCTTGCCACGTCCAACGGTAGCTGCCAGAAGCCTTTGAAAAGGTCAAATAGACCAAAACCGTAGGCGCCCTTGACACTCTGGGTCACCGACAGCAAGTTGGGCGTGGCACCGGCCAGAGCAATGGTAACTCGGTTGACGGGTCGGTAGTCAATAGTACAACGAAAGTCCTCGCTGTGCGGTTTCACCACTGGAAGTGCGGGGCACGCCCATCTACTGGTGTTGTTGCGGCGTACAAGACCATTGCTCTCCAGCTCTTGGACGAAATCACGCAGGAATTTTCGTTTCGGCTCTGGATATTTGCGTGTTCCACTCCTATAAGGTTGAGCATCAGGCTGTAGTCGCACCTTGAGCGGCTCGACATCCGCGGGGGGATCAGCCCCGATACGGACACGCCACACATCGGCGTACTTGTACACCAACGCCCGCAGCTTGCCAAGCAAAGCAGGAGCAAAGCCAGCACACTTAGCAGCATCTAACATTCGTTCTAAGTGCACGTGGATTTCCGCCATATCCACTTGAAATTCCAGCTCAGCATCACTGCTGGTAACATCGACTCCATCACCTTCGCTGACGCGTCCTCCATCAGCCAACTGCTCAAAGAGTCGATCGATGTCAATCCCGATATCCTGCATGGTCTTGCGACCCAGTAAGAACTCGTCTTCATCCCCATCAAGCACGAGACACGGGACGTCCCGCAGCTTCACCGGACCGGCAGCAGTGTTGATCCGCACGTCCACTTCAACAGAGGAACGACAGAGCATCTGCGCACCACCCGCTACTTGAACCTTCACTGGTGGTGCCAATGCACGGACTTTAACCCGATCAGAAAGCTCAACCAGCTCGTCCACAATTGCCCTAGAGACAATGTTGCTGTCCGCTCCAGTATCTGGGCAAAACGGGACGTCTAGCACCCCATTGATACACATGCGTCTTCCGTGCTCGGATGAACCCGAGTATTTCACAGCCTTAGCACGTTCAACTCCATCCTTTCGTTTGTTGTCCTGAAAGGCTTGAAGAGCAGCCTTCTTCTGCTCCTCCGTCGCATTGGGGCAATCACGCATCCAGTGACTACCCTTGCACACCAAACAGCCCGCGGTCGGCGGCACAGCAGGTGTTTTTAGCTGACCGGGGTTTTTGCGAGCCTCCGTAGGCGTAGCAGCCGTTGGTTTGCTGCCTCCCCCATCACTCTTCTTCGCAGTGCTTTTGGGCTTCTCCGGAGCAGCCTTCTTCACCTCCTGTTGCATCTGGTGATAGTGTTGTTGCAACGATGCTCTAGTCACAATCGGTTCGTAGAGCGCGACATCATCTTGCCTGACATGGCGATGTGTCACTTCAGCAAGCCGCTGAATGTCCACACGCAGCATTGCCGGGGCGAGGTTTGCCATCAAAAGCTTGCAGCGTGTCTTCATCCGCTGCTGCCCAGCGGCATCTGTCACCTCCGCCCGACCGACCCAAGACGCCAGTCCGTTGTCGTCAACCAGCTTGTCAAAGCTGATGAAGTAGCTCGCGACGCGGGCATGCACGTCCTTCTCCGACGTGTCCATTCTCAGCCGCTCAGCAAACAACTTCTCCACGTCGGGGACGTGGTTATTCATGAGGCTGCCCGCTTTCCTCTCGATCTCCTCTCGCAGAGTCTCCTCGGACAGCGCGAACATCTCGGTCTTGAACACGTAGCGGGCGAGATGCTCCAGAATTTGCGGCTCGATGGAGCTCTTGATGCTGACCAGCACGTTTTCGTGCACTTCGCCGGTGGCTAAGCATCGCTCCCAAATCTTGCCTTCGTACTGGCGACGATCACGCAGGAACGTCACCAAGCTTGGCTGGCTCCACTTGGTCAACTTCGGCGCCTTGATGAACTCGAACACCGGTGGAGCTGTAGCCATTTCAATGTCGCCGTCGGCATCACGTCTGCCGTCGTGCGCCATTGCCTGGAGGTTGCTAAAGAATTCTTTATAGCACTTGAGCTCTTTAGAGTAAAAAACGAAGTGTCATTTAGCAAGTTAGACCTCGAACAGCACTGGCCTACAAGTCCTCGCGCCCAGCGCCTTTCATCCGATCGCTGTCGTTCTCCGCTGGCGTGGCTGCGCGTGCCGTCGTCCAGTGCTGTCCTGCCCGCGCGTGCCGCTGCGCCACTGCCGTCGCGCTGCTTGGCCTAGTGGATCGCCGACATGCGCGCTGCACACGACTCGTCCGAGACTCACGTACCTTCCCGCGCCGTGGATTCGCAACTGGGATTGTGCTCGAGAGGCGCGGCCGGGATGGATGCCGCCGACGGACGGGGTGACTGGGAAAAGGCGCGCCTTGCCCACCACGGCCGCGGTGTCGTCTGGAACCAGGGTGCCTCGTGCACTACAAAAATCTAGCACAGGTGAAATACCGTGCCAAGAAGCGTAGACGCCGGTCAGCGGAATTGGGGACCTGGGAAGGCGATGCCAGCGAAGACGCTTTGACACAACTTAGCCAGGCATTCTAAAGCGGACTTTGTCTTCGGTATTTTTGTTAATGCCTACCATAATCGCGAAAAACATTGTATTTCTTTTGTCGTTATGTTTGTTTTGAACGAGATACATTTTAGCGAGTAAATAGGCTTTTTCTCGAATCGCCTTATCGTTCGCAGAACAGTAGTTCTCCCATGTGTTATCTATCGCTTTGCACTGAATTGTACTAGTTCGGTAGCGATGGGATAATTACCTAGTTGGCATCTAACTAGCCAAGTGACCTAATAATAGAGAAAGATGTAGATTATCACGTATTAGCAAACGCTGAGGCTATTGAGCAGCATACATGTAATACTTAAATGTGCGTTAAATAGCAACTTTCATGATCGTGAACTTCAAGTGCACTATCCTTTTTAAGGACAAAACCAATATGGTAGGCATTGATGCTTGAGAAAGATTGTCATTCAAATGCTGTTATGGACAACGTTTCTTGCCATTTAAATGATTTGCTTAGGTATGAGCCCGGAAGAGATATTGCTGGTTTGTTATCTATTATCTCTTTCATTTATTTTGCCAGTAGCAAAATTCCTAAAACCATGCTTTAGCCATATAATTATGTAGGTTCAGGTAGAGTAAAAGTCTACTTGAACTAGTGATTGCGCTAATTCTAGTGCGAACGAGCACCTACAATGCGAGTGGGACAACCATATCGTTGCGTACCTGTTCAGCACTGCACAAAACAACTGGATCGCGAAACACAACCGAAATGCGCGTGCGATCCTTTCCAAGCGAGACAGTCAGCTAGTTCATCTAATTTAGCTAATACGTTATCAAAAGCAATATCCACAGTAGACTTTCATGTTTAAAATACGAAATATAGTAACAGCAATCTAATTCGATCCTGATTGTCCTACACTTCGATCTCTCTCTTTACGCCTGTTTTGACGCCGAACTCTGAATGGCGTTCAATTGCCCGCGATATGGGCATTGTGTGGAAAGAGCTATCTCTTTTATCCATGTTTGGTGAGTTTACCCGTGTCTTCAATTTTCACTTCTTACCCTTATTTCGGACGAAACCCTACCATAAATCAAAGTGATAGCATTTGATCCTATCCAAATAGCTGAAAAGGCACAATACATACAATGACTGCAAAAACCAGACTGTACATTTGACTTATAAATTATTGAACTGTGGTAGTTGTGTTCTTAACTTTGGGACAAACTTAAAGATTAATATATTCTGAATGTCATTTTTGCGCTACAGCGAGCCACCAAACAATTTTGAAAGCATGAACTCAACTTCATCGAATGCGATGGATATAGGGTATTACTTCTATACAACTAGTTCTCAATATTAACCTTTTTTGTACCAGAGTAACCCTTTATAATAATGTACACCATTTCCCGATCAAATTCAGAATTTTGTCGATCAATACAAGAACTACTCCAATCAATACAAGAAAACCTCTAAAACATTTTACTTTTTAGAACGGATTAACTGCGACATCTTATCATGACCCAACAGGCATGTCCATTGCGCGAGCATGAAAGCTCAACGTGTGCTGCTTCGGAATCACACAGCTCTGGTGTGACCTTAGTGGACATACTGTACTTTGCGGCGCGAAGCATGAAGTCAGCACGATGTTCAGCTTTTGTAATGCCCGGAGGCGTCGAATAATATCGTCTCGATGTAGCGCAAGGTACGACTTCACTCCCGACTTAAAGACGGAGAATACATTCTCAATTGGATTAAGCATGGGTGAGTAAGGAGAGAGTTTAATCAGCTGTACACCAACAGATATTTGTCCTCCAGTAGCGACACCATGTAGTCAATGTGCTCTTGTACTTACGATCTTCATGGGGCGAGCACCCACCACGTTGACTAAGAACCCGTGTCCAAATTATTAGACGTTCTTGCTCGATTTACCCAATTACTAGGGGCCGAATACCACCTTCTTGAGTAGCCGTCAGAGCACGTGGACATAGATCTTCTGTGTACAGTAGCGCTTGTACTTCATAGCTAAAGATAAAATGAACGCGGTGGCGCGAATGGAACTGCTGGTTGTGCTCGCGCGGATCGAGTTCTAGAATGATCGAATACCTCTGAGAATTAGTACACATCCCTATATAATATAATACAGGTTTTCTTGTTTTGATTGGAGTAGTTCTTGTTTTGATCGACAGAATTCTGAATTTGATCGGGAAATGGTGTAGTGAAAGAGTTAATGATTGGTCCTATTTTTGTCCTTAATTATTGAGACGATTAGTACTCGGAACTAAACCACATCTACAGCTTTCTCCATCGTTGATTACCGATCAAGTTGCAATTATACCTTCATACACGTATCAGGTTTAGTAGTAGTAAAAGATTTTAAAAGATTTTACCTACGGTATCCTAATTAAAATCATAATTCTCTGGATTTTAGATCCAGAGTATTTCGGAGAAGGCTACTCGAACCCAAACTAACTTTGATACTTGATGGAACCCAATTCTCCGGAACCCAAAGTAAAGTTCTTTATACTAACTCAGTTCTCAAAACCTCTATACTTAGACTGACCTGTTATAAACGACTCTCGGATCGTCGACCTCGGCCAAAAGCTAGCTATTCCCTCCTTGTCTCAATGAGAACTTACAGCGGCGTTGGAAATCCGACTGTGGCCAAGTAAATTTACCTTCGATACCACATACCCTGATGTCAGTTTGAAAAAATTGTGAATGTTGCCTGTGTCGGCTAGGGTCAACATCACGAATGTCATCCTATGCTATAGCATATTTCGTACTCCAGGCTCGAGCTTCAAACGACATTCAAACAATCAAGCAAAGCAGATCGCCATGCAAGGCCTGTGTTGTGCTGGGTCGCCTCGGGCACGCTTCTGAAGCCTAACTACCATTCCGCGGTGGTGGACGGACGAACCCCATGTCGTCCTAAGTGTAAATATTATGGCATCATTGTTGCAGCTGGTACACAGATCGTGAACAGGAACAACGTGCTGCCGATCACGAACGGCGCCCCGACAAAATGCAGTACCATTCCAAGGTGTTTGCTACAGCTGTCATAATCAGCATTTGACCTCCGCAGCGGAGGTCTGTCAGGGGACGGCGCGTAGTGCGGAGGGCTTAGCCCTGCAAGGAGGTACTATATATTTAGCGGAGGACCCCGAGGAGCACAGCGAGGAAGGCCGGCGCAGGCGGGATATCACCTTTGATGCATCAGTCATTGCATGTGGCTAATGGTTTGTGATCATATAAAAGCTTTGTTGTGGTTAATGATTAATAGTTGAGGTAGTGTGATAAACTGTTTAATAACATTTAGAATCATGTGTGTCCGAGTATGAAAATCCAGAGCTTCCCCGGGCAACGCACGGCACTAGTTTTACACGTATCAGGATTACCTACTCTGGTTTGTAGTTTTGATTGCGAAGGTCCTTATTCACTAAACCACTACGCACTCGTTGACCACGAAATCGTGGTTACAAATTTTCATCACAATTAACGTTTGTGAATACCGTATAAGGTATGATAAATAGTAGCACATCTATGCATATGATTCACTTGCAGAGCTCATGATAAAACAAGCCACGATCACGAACACTGAAGAGCCAACTGATGATGCAAGTGCAAGTCTATAAACGCCAGTCCATCACTTTCGCTTTGTCCAGCGTCACCGGACGTTCTCCTGTTTCTCGATGTTTGGCGTAGTGACATTAGTCTGCGCTCTCTGCGCAGTGGTAATTGCTCTAGCCGTCCAAGTCTCTCTGGCAAAAGGACTGAACTACCAAGAATCCCTGTCGGACGCACCAGCCTTACGGCTCCATGTTACTCTCAAACGAGCGAGTTCGCATATCCACGGCCACTATGAATTTGACATCTTTGCCAATCCGGTTGTCCTCCTCAAGCAGTGCTGTCGTGATGATGTACAATGGCTATGCTAAATTCATTGATGGCAACTCCACATTTACTTATTCCTACGTTAATGGGTCCGGATACTTATCATCGAGTGTTGACGACGAGCAGATTGTACAGTGTATTCCTTCGAATACGTTTCTGTTTGACTCTATCCTGCCTGCACTAAATGATGCAACACCCATTCCAAGTGCGTCTATAGGTGACAAAGCGGTTGAGTGTGCAAGTGGAACACTGCTCAGAACAACATTTGCTGGAGCTTACTTCGCTATCTGCTCCTCGGGTGACACCGGATTCACGGTGCACAACAGTGATATGATCATCGAAGCGGAATATCTCGCGACTCCTGTCGAGATTTATAAACCGAGTGAAGGTTTGTTCTGTGATACCGAGGTTACGCCAACGTCAGTGACACCAACTGCGCTGGCACTACTAACTGGTAGTGATATTCCGGTGAGTATCACACGACAATTGAAGACGGCAGAGCATATGTTCATGGAGGAATCAGCGTGCAAGTGCAAGTCCACTCCTCGTCCTTGTGTATTTTTCCATGGCATCGGTAGTCAAAACGAAATGGAGGAACTCGAAGATACACCGGAAAATACAAATGAAAGGATCGGGAACATGAATGACCATGCCCCGTGCTGTACAGAGGTAAAATATGCTGTACTCAACACTATTGATTACAGCGACGATTCGCTTCAGCAAAAGTTCTGTGATCGCGCTCTCCGATTAAGCGAAACAAGTGATGTGGAGGAAGGTGTGATCGAGGACACCGTTGTTGTGACACACTCGATGGGTGGATTGGTAATGTCGATGGCCTTGGCAACAGGCAAATGCAGCTTCGGTGAGGGCACATCGTGGGTAGCCATAAGCTCGTCAATGATCGGAAGTATGGCTGCTGATTTCTTGCAAGGCTATTGCAACGGTGAAAACAATTTCATCATGAACAGTAGCGGAACTGATTGGTAAGTGCCCAATGCCTGTCTCCCGACAGGACATGCTGTACGAGAATGGAAAATATGCCAGTGACGACCTCAACACTGCGTACTCCATTGCCCAAGAAGCATATCGTGGAAATGTGAGTGCGGCAATGTGCAGCAATGACTATGACGGCACTTTCTCGAAGTATCAAGCTGTGTTGTTCCTTGCTGGTAGTGCGTTGTTGCCGCACACATCTCCAGAAAACGATGGCCTCGTGGAATACCAGAGCTGCGCGATTGGACTCGACGAATCCCAGTTCGGCACTAGCTACAAGAACAAATTTTACAAACCGAAGTTAAATCACGCAGATACAGCATTTCTGGATGGTGACGGGCTTTTCAAGGACTCTCAGAAGCCCATCAAATGGTTCGAGTGTTTACTATAGCTACGGACACTCACCTCAACTACGTCTGCAAAACCAAGAGACTTGATGCCAACGCCACCACATAAAATGGTAATACATGTTAGCCGTTTTTGCACATATTTTCCCCACGGAATTGCTTCCCAAGTCAAGCGTGACGAGTTAGCCCCTTTAATACAACCATGACAAGCGGACGCATTACTCGCTTCCTCACAACGTCAGGAACTCATTTGGCTTACACTTCAACGGTTAGGTCCCGACGCGGTCTACTCGTATTCATTCCCGGTCTCAACTCGACCTTCACGGACTCCAAGAAGGCTGTATTTCTGAGCCAATTGGCACATCGATACGACTGGAATTACATGGCATTCGACCACCTCGCACACGGAGCCACAGGTGGTCACTGGTCGGACGTGACCATGACTCGTTGGCTCGATGACGCTGCAGAACTACTCGACTTGAAACACGACGCGGCTCAGCCGGTCGTTCTCGCAGGTGCTAGCATGGGACTCTGGATCGCTGTTGTCCTCGCGGAGAGGATGCCTACTGTCATCAAGGGTGTCGTAGGTATTGGTGGTTCGGTCAATTTTCACCATCGGTGGCTCAATGAAGCTGCCGAAAACGGTTATGAAGCTGAGGTGAATTGGACGAAGGAACAAGCTCGGCAACCAAGTCCCGACAGTGAAGCATCGTGGAGACCATTTCGAATGCCGGAAGGGTTAAGACGCGACTATATCCGACCATCGCGATACTCGAGCGAGCCGTATGCGATTCCTTTCCCCTTCCTTGCATCTCTTTTCCACCTTGAGTGTTCCCTTCCTCTGTCGTTATCCTGTCCATTGAGTCTTGTGCATGGCCTCGCGGATGACGATGTACCTTGGCAGGAAGCAGTACAGCTTTTGCGTACGGATACATCTGATGGTTGTTTAATGCTGGTTGGCGGGGAAGGACATCGATTGAGTGGAAAATCCGGTCTGGTTGCCATTGAGGAGGCGGTGGTGCGAGTGATGACTACTACACAACTGGAACATCAAGACTAGGTAGTTTCGCTGCAGCACGAGACAATCTGCTTATGTCTCTTGGATATTGAGATTAATAAGTGCTGTCAAGTCTACGAGGCCTTTGATTTCCAGTTATCAGCTCACAATTTGATGAACTCGGAGACGTGTTGCGAATGATGATGCGATTCTTGTACCTTCCCCTGATACAACTTCGGTAATCGTTGCAGCTTGATGCACCGCAGATGAGTTTGCAACTTTGGTTGGAACTTCACAAGGGCTTCACTCAACGTATCTAAATCACTTGGGCCGATCTCCGAATTTCCGCTAAGCAGTAGTTCTTCAAGAGTGGCATTTCCAGTGGCGTATTGTACGCCATCAACTACCTCTAATAGAGGTAGGCCGAGTTGTACAATGGCTGTCGCGCGGTCAATCTTCTTCTTGGCTTTCTTGGCCTGATCCATCTATGAAGTGATGATAGTTAGCGCATAGAATTACGACACTAGCAATTCTCTTTATACCTGCGCATGGATCCGGCTTTCAGCTGCGTCAAGTTCCGCCAAAAGTTCTGGTGGTGCTGCGTACTTTGTCAGTCCGTCCACTAGTAACTTTGCCCTAGTGAAATAGCACCAAGATAAGTGCACATTGCTCAATGTATTATAGTGACAACACTCACCCACGTCCGGTGATCTTGTTGTTGGCAAGAGATAGTGTCTTAAGTGTTGTGTTAAACGGCAGTGCGTGAGCAAAAGCACGTGCACCCGCATCACCAACCGAGTTTTGAAACAAATTAAGTGCTTCAAGTGTTTTGTTGTGGTGCACTGCTCGTGCGAGTGCTACAGCTCCTCGCGAAGTGATTCCGTTCGCGCGCAATGACAGGAAAATCAGCGCAGAACTCTCATTCAGTAATTGGGCAAACATCTCAGTCGCGTCCTCCATTCCTCCAGCTTGTAGTTCTTGTTCCATACTGAGTTCATGCTTCTGATCTTCACTCAGTTCTTTCTCCTGTTGCGAATGATCGCTTGTGTGTGGTATTGTATGATGAATTTTGCTGGTAGCACTAGCTGACGAAGCTCTAGTGGTGGGTTGTGAAGCTTCAGAAGGTAGAAACGAACTCCCATCCAACATTTTCGTCTCTGTTGTGGTGCTTATGTTTGTTTCTTCAGCAGAGGCAACGGAGTTCCACTCGAGCTGAAGAGCAGTCACATGCGTCTTCGGTATCGTTGAGCACAGCAATTGTAGCTGTTCCTTGTTCAATCCAACATTAAAGAGACTGGGGGTGTATGAAACCATATATGAGTACGGCCTCCACGGCCAATTCATGTGCACAAGTGTGTGACGTACCAGACTGAACGAACTTTTGTTGTGAACGGGAGTGCGTAGCACATTGCGCGACAGTTCCCGTCGTCGAGCTGCCAGTGCTTGATTGAAATCTGTTCAATTTCACTCAAATCGTAGATGTTGGTACTTGTGGAAGTTTCGCTGGATGTAGAGCCTTGGCGTTCCTCCTCGTCTGGGTGTAGTGGAAGCAGTTGTGGATGGGGAATCAAGTTCCGCAGAGCGCAATATGCGAGTAGATCCCGTCGAAAGAGATGAACGGGTTGCAATGCTACGATTGCTTTTGACACTGCATCATCGTCAAGAGGAACTTGGCGCTGAGCATTAGACTCAGCAGACCATACACCTCGAGGTAACGCAGTTAGATGAGTTACCATTCTGCAATTGATGACCCAACACCTCGCAAAACGGAGACTGACCAGGATAACCATGACTATTTGAAGAGCAGAAGGCGTTTTCGATGGTGCTGATGCATCCAAGCCATCACGCTTGACGCTTTTTAGACGAAGGGCATCTTGTGATGTCTAGTTGCGCTGCTGCAAAGGCATCGGGCAACACTGGTCCACGCAATAGATATTTATTTCGTCAAAAATGTACGTCTTCTCCGGACGTTATTGATTTTGTATTGTGCCACGTTTCACACCACTCTAAGGTGTGGCGTTATGCGCATGGGCACATGTCTTGCACTTCTTGGAGAAGGCCTTAGGCACAAATTCTTGGCATCGACAAGACCTGCACGGTCCTTCTGCAGCAGCTGCTGCAGTTGAGCGTCTTTGAGAGCCCCCTGAAGCTTCAAATTGGGCAATTCCATCCATGGCCTGGTCAATGGCATCGTACAGGCATTGAGCAGCGCGTGGATGTGGAACCGCTCCACTCAAAATTTCCTCAGGTGTAAGTTTCTGGCCATAAAAGTTGCTGTTCATCTCTGTCCGCGCAGTGATAACAGCTCCATGCAGCGAAATTCCAGCAAAGAGTCCACGACTGTGAGAATAGCTGTAGTTAGCGTTGAAGCCACCTCGGCTAGCAGCAGCCTGTGCCAATGCGTCTCGTCCGTAAGGTCCAACAGCCACACTCAGCCCACCACCAACATTCACCTGCGTTCTGTGGAACACCTTAACAGCATTTTTGGATCCCATGATAATCATGAACTCAATGAGTTCACCGCCGCCCTCAAGGCCACCACCAATACCCGCCGTGCCGATAGCGGATGGTGCAGACCAAGAGCCGTCATCCAATTTGGCAATCACAATACCCGTGCCCATCTTGGCTGTGATAAGTAGTCCAGCTTTGATTACCGTAAGGAAGGCAATGCCTTGCGCTCGCTTGAGGAAGTTGACGGGAATGTAACGATCACTGTCTGCACCAAAGTCTGGTCGGAAGAAGTTGCCTAGAATATCTGCTGCTGATCGACACGCACTCTCCAGTGATCGACTATACGGCAGATGCAGTCGTGTCTTGGCTTCGTGTGGGTTTTCCTTGTGACAGTTCGCGTACTGCGTGTTTAGTCCATCCTGGAAATACTGTAAAATTGGCGCGCAGATCGTGCAGACTCGCTGTGGGTGTGCAGGATCATACTTCTTCATACTCTCACTCGCCACTTGGTCCGGTGAGATCAACATCCTTGCCGGGGAGCAGGAGTGACACACACTCGCTCCACATTTCCTGCAATGGTGTCTCCGTCGCTTGATATCGAACATCTCACTACAAATGGCACACTTGGGGTTGTCAGTACACCGATTCATCGTGAGTCTTGATGCAGGTCCTGTCGACGCTGCAGGGGCCACTTCTCCGCTTGTATTACTCGACGTATCACTCTCAATACTGTCTCGTCGAATCAATTCCGATGCAGAATACGGCTTCTGTCCCCTGACGGCCTCATCTGAGCCAGCGGGTTCGTCACACCTGAACTGGACACGGGTCGTCGAGCATGAGAGCTTCTACTTGCACTGGTACCTTCTACAGTAGACCCAGCGCTTTTGCTCCTCACATGAACCTTGACCAGCTTCTTCCTCTTCTTGTCGTCTGGAATGAGTCTAGCCAATTGTGGCAGCATGTGTTCCAGCATCAATTGTCCACCAAAGTACGTGCCCAATCTCTCATAAAAGACACGAGCACGTAGTTCTCCTTGTCCATATTGCTTGCAGTCGGCTTTAAAGGCGGAAACCACCTCATCATGGTCCTTATTAGCCCCTCGAACAGCCGCCAACATTCTCTTGTAGATAGCAGCAGCTTCTTCCCTGCTGCAGCCGATGGTACTTCTATCTTCTCTTTCTCTTTATCCTTAAGTTTCTCTTTATCTTTCTTCTTCTTCTTCTTTGTCCGGTCTTTAGGGAGATTACGACGAGTGATACCGGAGCTGGAGCTGCCCACAGCGCGAGTTGTTAACACAGAAGAGCCGGGAAACGAAAGCCACAGTGTGAGCAGAAGCGCATGTCTGGGGAGGCACCAGCGCGGCAGGAAGGGCACGACGCCATTGCCCTAATTCGACCGTTATTGATTATGAGCCGATCGCCAGTTCGAAATGGATTTCAACCAATCAGAAAGCTTATTGAGACTACATTTTAGCGAATGAAACTATGCGTCGTTTCGCGACAGATGGCTACATTTTTGAAAGGATCATTTTACGATGAGACTCTTGTGGACACTGGTGTTCTTCATTGTGTTGTATGATGTGGAGGCAGTGGAGACTACGTTTGATTTGCAGTTTGTGTATGAAGATGTGAAATCGTCGCTGGTGACTGTGGGTGGACCTCATGTCCGTTGGAATACACAATCTGTCATTTCTGGCTTTGGCATGGAGAAAGGAGCGAGACTGGAACTGCAGGTGACAGATCTGCATGTTATTGCAGGCAACAACTCGACACTTGCATCAACAGTTCCTGTGGTGTTCACACTGTATGATAATGATCAATGGCGTGCGTACGCAGTGATCAAGCTACACGAGGTGCACATACGAAGCGATTACGTCTTGTGCCATTTTCCTGCAGCAATGCGCTATTCTGTCCCACCTCCTGATCCGACGGAGGAAATACCCTGGACAATGTTCTTTGATATTCAAAAGTCGAGTCGGTATACATTGCAGGCGCAAGTTTGTGGGGATGCCTCGGTGAACGTCACGGTACGAGAAAGTCAAATTGTTTAAAGATTGTTCTGACATTGTGCTGTTTTGTTCTGAGCTAGGGGCGAGCGAATATGGTGAATCTGGGTTACGATGGCACGTTGTCAGAGCATTTGGGTGTACAGGAGCTTGGGCTTCGCCCACTATACAAAGGTGCGATAGATAGTAGTCAACTTTTCTGTATTATTCAAGATGTTTGACTCAAGTTCCTACAGTTCTGTTCCTTGTGTACATTGCTGTGATGGGACTGTGGATGCTAAAGTGCTACATCTGGCGCCACAACATCTCGGTGGGGGAGCTTGTAGCGTGTTGTGAATTGTGATATTCTTACACTCCTGTACATGCCACAGAAACTTTGTTACGTGTTTCAAGCAGTTTTACAAGCCAAAGCGCTGTCGATTGCATTGAAAATCGCATTTTACCGTGAACGAAGTTTACATGGTGAAGTATATGCCTTTCTCGACTTCTCGCAAGATCTAGGTGAAAGTGTCACCGGTGCGGCGCTGCTCGGGGTATCTGTTCTAGGTTCACTAGGCTGGTCAATTACTCGAGCCCGTTTATCGCGTCGAGAGACCTTGTCGTTGCTTCTCATATCGGCTATTTACCTGGTAGTAACAGTTAGCAAGGCTCTGTGTCGCCCTACGGACACCCAGCAGTGTCGTGGGTTTTTGTTGTCGGAGTACACCTTGCAGTCCATGATGATGTTAGGCGTCATTGTAGCGCTAAACTTCACCATCGCGCAACTGAAGAATACTGTAATTATGAGCGATGGAACTGCTTTGTGACACCACTGACTTACATGAAACTCGATCAATTCCAGTGAGTACAGTATGCACTGAGGTGTCATGGCTTTGAGCTGACATTCTGTGCTTTGTAGGCGATTTCGTTTTGTCTTTCTTGGCTACTTGCTGATGCCCACCGTTCTGCTGCTTCTGAATGTAAGACAATTGTTAATACGCATGAGAATCTCCCTTCTGACTTTCTTGTTTACTTTGATCAGCTCGTTGTGGTCACTCCACCAGGCTACTGGCGTTACGCGTGGGTAAATACTTTTCTCACTGAGGTCACAACACTGGTCATTATAATCAACGTTGGTCTTGTTGTCCGTCCTGTTGACCGCTACATTTACTCACGGGTAAGGCACGCAAACTACTTCGTTGGGACTGGTTTATCACATGGATTATTACTCTGAACCGATCTATCTTTTTGGGTATTATACTGTAGATCGCAAGAAACACGTCACCTGACGCCAACAATCATGACAGTACAGATCTCATTGAACCACACTCGGAACCACCTCAGGCTCCAGCGAACCCAACCGCCAACACTTCTGAAATCGAGAATCCAAATGCCACCATCAACAGCATGATGAATGGCTTGACAAGATAACTACATGTACTGAGATCTGTCGTGTTTCTGTTGTTGTGAACTCAGCACACGTGAACGATCAAGCATGACACAAATCGCGTTGTTTACTAGCGTGTTGAGTATTCTGGCTACGCTATTGATGTCTATCTTATACAGTAACCTATGGATGCAGTGCATTGTAGAGGAACTCTACAGCTTGCGTGTACGTGGTGGCTTCGCGCTGGTCATAGTGCTCTCCTTCAACGCGAAGTAACTTCGACGGGCCAGCGTATTTACCAGCAAGTTCTTCACTTTGCTCCTTCGGCACGTATCTATCATTGTTCGCAGCGACAAAAAGTGCAGGGGCATAACAAAGCTCCACGAAGTCCACAGGGCGTAGCAGCTCAATATCCACTTCAGTGCGCTTCCTGACACTCTTGTTGATGGCAGCCATAACCACTTTCATGACTGCCTTGGGCACAGGGAAGCCTTCCTGCTGCATTTCACGCACCAGTCCCTCATTCACCTCCTTCATAGACGCGTAACCACTGTCCAACACAACAGCTCGAATAGGCTTCAACGCTTTAGCTGACTGTCCGGTACGAAGCTCATAAGGCAACGTCTGGAGCTTCGCCTGCATCTTCTTGTCCGCCGCTCCTGCTGCACGAATCGCTAAGTTCGTTATCGCTGGGAACGCCCCCATACTGTGTGCATAGAGACAGATATCCGCGACAGATGCATCCTTCTCAATGCTCTGCAAGACAGCAAGCAAGTCCAAGGATTCATTCCAGCCCATGGTCACATAAATGCCGTCCGACAGCCCCGACCCACAGCAGTCGAATGCCAGCACCGAAAACCCACGCTTCAGTGCTGCATCCCGCACACGCAAAGCGTCCAGCCTCGAGCCGATATTGGAGTGCAGATAGATCAAGCAGGGCGTCACAGCGGGTGTATTGCTACCCTGTGCGAAGAGCTGCCAATGCGAACAACGGACACGCAGGCCACGTTCATTGTGCACGTCAAAGTCTTTGCGTCTGGCTTGTGTCACGTCGTCCTGCGTCGGGTCCACTGAGAGTTCTGCCACCTGGAAACGCTCGGGTCCGAGCTCGTGTATGTCGTAGAGCTTGCGCTTGGGGCGGATAACCAGCTGCACCACGTCACGATAGCCTTTGCCCAGGAGCTGCTTGACGCTGGCGTCGCCAGTGCCGCCGAGGCGCTTGAGTTCTGCCTCCAGTTCGCCCTCGGCGAAGATCTCCATCTCGCTCGACACGCCGTTGCCCATAGTCAAGTCTCAAGTCTTGGTCGAAACCCAAATGCCAGACGCTGATTAAGACTGCGATGGGAGCTTGATGTTGAGCTCAACATTGAGCTGACTAAAGTGGGACTGATCAGATGCTAGGCAGTTTACAGGAGTCTGAATGATGATTGGATGAAAATAGATATGACGGACGAATAGAAACGCACATAAACAACTGAACTATGACTATGTTGAATTGGTTACGTGAATAGCTAGACTGGGCCTCTCGATGAAAGTGCAATCCCGTGATTTCGAGCTACTTCACTTTCCCACTACCGTACAGAGCTAAAAATAGATACTTCTTCATCACTCTTCCATCATTGATACTATCTCGATCAGTGACAGTGGTGCTGCAGGGAGAAGTCGTACATGACATCCACAAAGTAGTCAGCGGTCGAGTCATCGCTGTCATAGAGATCCATAAATCGAATGTGCCGTGCTGGAGATGCCTCTGAACCAGAACTGCAAGCATAGTCATCCACGAAGTCGTACTCCATCATCAACGCACGATCTTCGATATCAGGGGAACTGCAATTCGTTGAAGACTCGTCTCCATCATCTACTGTCATCTTTGAATCAGCACTGCGTTGACGCTCGAGACGTCGCGCTTCAGCCTCCTCTAATTCCTCTTCGATCTCTCCCCGGTAGTATTGACGCAACTCGTGAAGCGAATCAAATGGAATAGTCCCTAGATAGGATTTGTCCATTGCGAGCCGAATCAACGTATCACAGACACATTCATCACGGTTGAGCAGTCCTGACCTGTAGGGAGCCGTAAGTTCCTGCAACGTCTCGTGTGATACTTTAAACATCTCGTACACGTCAAGTGCGTCGTCACACGCCATAATGCGAGGTTGGTTGAGCTTAAGTAGTGCAAGCCCCACTCGTAGCAGTACGTGGCTGCCCTCACAAAAGAAAACATCCCAAATCCGCATCACAGGCTCGAAAGGCAGGGTATTCAGGAAGAGACAGAGGAACCATTTGAGGGTGAACGGTTCAAAGTCCACACCCAGTGTTTCCAAATGATTCGCCAGTGCAGGTAGCTTTTGCGCCACCAGGTCGGAGAAGACGCGCTGATCAGCACGACTACCCGACATCGTTCGAGTATGATACTGTGGAGTCAGTTCTTCCACAATAGCAGCGAGTACCCAAAAGGCCTCTTCCTCTCCCATATTCTGCAGCAGCACTGCAGCGAGAAAGTTCATGCTCTGACAGTATCCCACCGCTGGATTACGCAATGAATAAGCCTGCAAAACGCGTCGTAGCTCTCCAAAGTTGTCGCCATCTCCCGACAGCTCCTGAGATTGACGCATTGAGTTACGTAGTGCAAGTGGGAACGTCCTGGGCAAGTCCTTCTCAATGTCCATCTCCGCACACTTGCTCAATGTGTGCAGTCGATGCAATAGGGCCGGATACGACTCCTTGGCTTCACGTCGTAGCTCTGCTGCGCCGCTGCACATCCACCAAACCTGTCCACGTAATTGAGGCGGCACTCCCGCCTTCAACAAGGTGTCAAACTGACGTGAGTGCAGCATCAGCTCCGCTGCAGTAGCGAACGTGGAGAGAGCCATCTTGACTGTCTTGCCAGCAGTTTTAGACGGCGATTTCTTGTTCTCCTGCGAGTCCTTCTGCTGTTCCGTGAAGCGTTTCTGATTCTCTTTCCACTTCTGACACACGCGGTCCTGCGTCCAGTCGCGGGTGGAGAAGCGCTCGCTCCATTTGTGTAGTCGGTATCTATAGAGATCTTCAGCTGCGTCGAGCTCGCTCTCAGTCTGCTGCTGTATGTCTACGACACATTGCAACACTTGACGTTCACAACGACACGCCAACTCTAGGCGACTGTCGAGCGCTACGTCCTCCTGCTCCTTCAACGCCGCAGTAGTCAGTCGGAAGCGCTTCTTGGGGCGGAAACACGCCAGATGACGCCCATGCACGCGTGCAGACGAAGCGCCGTCCATCGTAGCCTCCTTCCGTGCCATCTTCGTCGGTTTATTCTGAGTCTGAACGGGCTTTCTGAGAGAAAGTGATGACGCGATGTGATTGGAAGATAATCCACGGTGAAACGGTTTGGCGACTCTCTGTTAAATACGATGAGTTCCAATTAAGTACGAGCAATTCCATCGAGAATCGATCAGTACTTGACTTGCTGCAATATGATGAGACTATCGACACTGGCGCTGAAGGTTTCTCGGCCGCTCACGCGCGCTCTACACGCTTCGACACCCTCGCCCTTCCTCGTGCGCTCACTGGATGATGTCCGTCAGAAGCAGCGCATCGTCACGAGCGAGAATGGCGCTCTCGAAACGCGGTAAGATACAGCACGAGATTCTATTGGTCGAAAAGACTGACCATCACTCTTGTTGAAGTCGTTATCTAGTGCGCAATGATGAATGTGGCTTCTCGATCCAGCAGGAGATACTGAAGAAGGGTCCGGCTGTGCGTATCGAGTTCCAGAATCACGTGTATGCTCTGTTAATCACTAGCGGCAACGGCCGAGTCCGGCTGCTCGATGTGGGTGAAGGCCCTGGGCAGTTCCAGGACGTGAAGGAAGGCTCCCTCGTGGCGCTTAACGCTGCTGAAGCTATCGAGATCGAGGCCAAGACGGACGAGCTGCACGCCGTGAGCGTCATGAACCCGCCACTCTTTGGCATCGAGAAGAGGAACGACACGACAGGCGTGTTCCCGGCTGTGGACTCGGATGGAGAGGCGCTCGAGAGCTTCGATCTCTCCAAGGTGGACCAGCTCTTCTCTGCCCCTGAGTCACTCAAGGGAGGCAGTGCCCCCATGAAGGACGACCCGCTGTTTTAAACAGTAAGAGATGCAGAATCAAATGTCTTGAACTTGACACTTATGAGGACAATACAGGTGCTGGAGGTGTCCAATGGGTACGTGTTGAGATTGGTGATGGTTTTTACTTTGGTACAGGTTGGCTGGCGAGTAAGGATTGTCGGCGTTTTGCCACTTGTTGTGAGGCAGCTTCGAGATTGGCTAGAGTTTGCTGGCTGTCGACGCCTTGACGAAGTAACATCGCAATTGGTTTGAACCCACGACTGACAGCAGACTGAAGAGCTGTTTGACCTGTGAACTGAGGACAGAACAACGTGAGGTTGATGGAATGTAGATAAAGTAGCACGTACGTTGCGGAGGAGTGGATTGGCACCTGCGAGGAGCAGGTCCTGCACGATATCTCGGCGGTTGATCTCGACGGCGAGATGCAGCGGCGTTGTACCGTTGATCTATGGACATGCTTTATTATTGGTGGTCACTCATATTCAAAATTTGCCCTACTGTTCGAGCGTTGACATCGGCGCTGGTGAAGAGCAAATGCTTCAGGAGCTTAGCGTGTCCGTTTTGCACAGCAACATGCACGCTTGTCTGCTGCCAGAGCTATCATCGCTATGTGAGGCTTTCCAGTCATCTGCAACTTGCTCTACATACCCCATGGGGAGCGTTCACTTGCGTTATTCCAGCTTTGGTCACGAGTATCTTCTGGGCTGCTACAATGTCGCCATTATAAATGGCATCCCAGAGGGGCAGGCGCTTGCCTCCTTCCGGCCAAGACATTCCCGATAAAGATACGAAGCTTCAAGCGTCGCTTTACATACGACCCTCAATCACAAGCGGATTGTTACAGACATCGACACCATGAACGAGTCCGCGTCCAAGTCGAGCCTCACTTCGCCAAGCGGAAAACCTTCGACAGCCAATAGCACGGGGTCTCCCAATGGGCGCAAGACCCGCACGGTCCTCGTTGCTAGGACCATCACTGATGAGCCAGCCGAGGTGATGCCTGCTGCAACTGGTCACAACAGCGCCGTGTCGATGGTCGTGAACCAACACCATTCTCGTGATGCTCGATCAGGAAAATTGGCATCGTATGCAGCACTGGGTGGGGCAGAAGATGTCGAGCGCTTCGACAAGTTCTTAGCGGAGCAACGTGGCCAACCTAGTGCCTCGGAGCTTCGAGCAGCAGCAACGTCCCCGCACCACATGGCAGCGTCGATGAAACGGAGGACAATGAGCCGTATTCAACTGGAAGGGATTGACGGGAAGCTAAGTAATGCTGAACCCGCAGGAGATGCTGTCACTCGAAAACTAATGCAGCAAGAGCTCGAAAATGATGCTCGAAAGCGTCGAGAGGAAGCGGTGGCACATCGGAAGTGGCTGAATTCACTACCCATTCACGAACGAGTCGCTCAGCAGCGCCAGCGCAATGCACTGCGTAAGTGGAGACAGATGAGTCGTGACTGGGAAACGTTCAAGGCACGAGCAGCACGAAAGCTTGGGAAAACACCACAGGAACTTGTGATGAGCCGAGCATCTACATATCGTGAGCAGCGTGAGATGTACGACACGTTGCAAAAGGCTCGGCCGCTAAATGATAAGGTTGGCGAGGACATCTGGCTTGTGAGCTTACGAGATGAGGGTACACGATACGTTCCTGTTGGCAACATCTTCAGTGGCCTATTTTGTCCTATTCGCGAAAGCACGAAAATTGGTCCAAGAGTGCGGCGACCACTGGATTATTACAATAGTAAAGAAAGTCATCCGCACGAAATCTCACGACCAATGTCCAAGCTCGAGAAGAGGTCTCTAAATCTGTTGGAACGCAAAAAAGTGGCGCCTCCGAAGGCAACTTGAGATACTTCAACCCCATGAGGTGGATCGCAGCGCCACTACCCCACCTCAGTTAAAACAAGTGATTTGTTTGCCTGGGCGTCAGGTGGCACCAATGAGTCTAACGTCGACGGTGATAATGAATTATCCGTTCAAGCGTATTCTGCTGGTATAGACGAAGTCTCGCGGGGTCAAAGGCAACGTTCGTACGCTAGCCCAAGCTCGCCCATGTCTGTGGTCAAGGAAGGCAGCCCATTTAGCGGTCCTAGTCTACAAATTGCCTACGTTACTGATGCCGACGAAGAGCCCAATTTCAAATCCAGAGAGTAATGGAGCTTTGGTTGGTAAAAGGCCAGAAACATGCCTTCCACCATTACGCCTAAGCTTTTATACTACAGTAGATGAGCAAGTGCAACGCTCACTGTCGATAACCAACGACGGGAGTACAGTTGTTCACTACCAATGGTGGCGAGCTCCCTTCGAAGATGAAAACGCAGATCTGACGATACATTTTCGAGGAAACTACACTCGAAAAGAGAAACAGGAGTCAGAGCGATTTTGGACGACTTCAGTATCAAAACTGGGAGGCACGATACTACCACAAGAAACTCAGCAATTTGTGTTCACTTTTGAGTCGTCAAAAGCTGGTGTGTTTCTAGAAAAGTGGTTGCTAGATGCAGACCCTCAACCTAGAATTGTTTGGGGACGACCCGTGTTGGTACAGACATGGACTCTGTCGGGCTACCGGTAGAAGTGCGTTTGAGTTGCGTTGCTGAGGATAACTTTGTTGGTAGAAACAAACGCAAATTGCAACTTGCACGCGTGGAGCAGAAAGAAGGTCGCTTTTTCGTGGCTAACCTTGTTGATGAAATATGGATGGAGTGAAACCACCGGAACCTAAGGTGTTTAATGAATTATCGCCGCGTGAAGACGTTACCAAGTTCTACGAGAAGAACGACTGTAACGAGTTCAGTGATGTTTACTTCAGCTCAGATCTGGTGCGTGACTGCCGCACGCTTTATGAACGTGCTCAAGGAATACTAAGGGCTCTCTCGCCTGTAAAAGATCTGGTTATCGAAGAGGAAAATCTCAACGAAAACGATGCTTTGGACAGGGGGTGCTGAAGGCGTTGAGAACCCAACGAAGTAGTTTCTACAGAGCAGAGTGGTAGCACTGACGGTCTCAGTACCGATACTAAAGTGCAACAAGAAACAACAAAAAGTGCTCCGCTCCCGGCGTACCTAGTTGAGGAATGGGATTGGCGTTTGGAAACACTTTGCGAACTTTGCAAGATGGCCGATGAAGCGCAGAATTTGCACATAGGTCAATTGACTGAACAATTGAAGAAGGAAACCGAAGAAGTAGAGGAGGAGGAGGAAGAAAACGAAGACGACGATGAAGATGAAATTGACGACAGCAAAGAGGATGATGATGAGGAAGGTGTGAGAAATGAAGGTTCCAGTGCAGATAAAAGTCCGCGCATAAGTCCTTGCGAACAGCGTAAGATCGAAATTGGCTCGTCGTAAAGCAGTAGAAGACGAGATAGGTGCTTTACAATCAAAGCTCCAGGAAACATTTGACATGATGCGCTTTTCAGGCTAC
>VOQZ01001016.1:0-24790 GCA_008079305.1 Phytophthora palmivora | reverse complement strand
TAATGATTAATAGTTGAGGTAGTGTGATAAACTGTTTAATAACATTTAGAATCATGTGTGTCCGAGTATGAAAATCCAGAGCTTCCCCGGGCAACGCACGGCACTAGTTTTACACGTATCAGGATTACCTACTCTGGTTTGTAGTTTTGATTGCGAAGGTCCTTATTCACTAAACCACTACGCACTCGTTGACCACGAAATCGTGGTTACAAATTTTCATCACAATTAACGTTTGTGAATACCGTATAAGGTATGATAAAGTAGCACATCTATGCATATGATTCACTTGCAGAGCTCATGATAAAACAAGCCACGATCACGAACACTGAAGAGCCAACTGATGATGCAAGTGCAAGTCTATAAACGCCAGTCCATCACTTTCGCTTTGTCCAGCGTCACCGGACGTTCTCCTGTTTCTCGATGTTTGGCGTAGTGACATTAGTCTGCGCTCTCTGCGCAGTGGTAATTGCTCTAGCCGTCCAAGTCTCTCTGGCAAAAGGACTGAACTACCAAGAATCCCTGTCGGACGCACCAGCCTTACGGCTCCATGTTACTCTCAAACGAGCGAGTTCGCATATCCACGGCCACTATGAATTTGACATCTTTGCCAATCCGGTTGTCCTCCTCAAGCAGTGCTGTCGTGATGATGTACATGGCTATGCTAAATTCATTGATGGCAACTCCACATTTACTTATTCCTACGTTAATGGGTCCGGATACTTATCATCGAGTGTTGACGACGAGCAGATTGTACAGTGTATTCCTTCGAATACGTTTCTGTTTGACTCTATCCTGCCTGCACTAAATGATGCAACACCCATTCCAAGTGCGTCTATAGGTGACAAAGCGGTTGAGTGTGCAAGTGGAACACTGCTCAGAACAACATTTGCTGGAGCTTACTTCGCTATCTGCTCCTCGGGTGACACCGGATTCACGGTGCACAACAGTGATATGATCATCGAAGCGGAATATCTCGCGACTCCTGTCGAGATTTATAAACCGAGTGAAGGTTTGTTCTGTGATACCGAGGTTACGCCAACGTCAGTGACACCAACTGCGCTGGCACTACTAACTGGTAGTGATATTCCGGTGAGTATCACACGACAATTGAAGACGGCAGAGCATATGTTCATGGAGGAATCAGCGTGCAAGTGCAAGTCCACTCCTCGTCCTTGTGTATTTTTCCATGGCATCGGTAGTCAAAACGAAATGGAGGAACTCGAAGATACACCGGAAAATACAAATGAAAGGATCGGGAACATGAATGACCATGCCCCGTGCTGTACAGAGGTAAAATATGCTGTACTCAACACTATTGATTACAGCGACGATTCGCTTCAGCAAAAGTTCTGTGATCGCGCTCTCCGATTAAGCGAAACAAGTGATGTGGAGGAAGGTGTGATCGAGGACACCGTTGTTGTGACACACTCGATGGGTGGATTGGTAATGTCGATGGCCTTGGCAACAGGCAAATGCAGCTTCGGTGAGGGCACATGTGGGTAGCCATAAGCTCGTCAATGATCGGAAGTATGGCTGCTGATTTCTTGCAAGGCTATTGCAACGGTGAAAACAATTTCATCATGAACAGTAGCGGAACTGATTGGTAAGTGCCCAATGCCTGTCTCCCGACAGGACATGCTGTACGAGAATGGAAAATATGCCAGTGACGACCTCAACACTGCGTACTCCATTGCCCAAGAAGCATATCGTGGAAATGTGAGTGCGGCAATGTGCAGCAATGACTATGACGGCACTTTCTCGAAGTATCAAGCTGTGTTGTTCCTTGCTGGTAGTGCGTTGTTGCCGCACACATCTCCAGAAAACGATGGCCTCGTGGAATACCAGAGCTGCGCGATTGGACTCGACGAATCCCAGTTCGGCACTAGCTACAAGAACAAATTTTACAAACCGAAGTTAAATCACGCAGATACAGCATTTCTGGATGGTGACGGGCTTTTCAAGGACTCTCAGAAGCCCATCAAATGGTTCGAGTGTTTACTATAGCTACGGACACTCACCTCAACTACGTCTGCAAAACCAAGAGACTTGATGCCAACGCCACCACATAAAATGGTAATACATGTTAGCCGTTTTTGCACATATTTTCCCACGGAATTGCTTCCCAAGTCAAGCGTGACGAGTTAGCCCCTTTAATACAACCATGACAAGCGGACGCATTACTCGCTTCCTCACAACGTCAGGAACTCATTTGGCTTACACTTCAACGGTTAGGTCCCGACGCGGTCTACTCGTATTCATTCCCGGTCTCAACTCGACCTTCACGGACTCCAAGAAGGCTGTATTTCTGAGCCAATTGGCACATCGATACGACTGGAATTACATGGCATTCGACCACCTCGCACACGGAGCCACAGGTGGTCACTGGTCGGACGTGACCATGACTCGTTGGCTCGATGACGCTGCAGAACTACTCGACTTGAAACACGACGCGGCTCAGCCGGTCGTTCTCGCAGGTGCTAGCATGGGACTCTGGATCGCTGTTGTCCTCGCGGAGAGGATGCCTACTGTCATCAAGGGTGTCGTAGGTATTGGTGGTTCGGTCAATTTTCACCATCGGTGGCTCAATGAAGCTGCCGAAAACGGTTATGAAGCTGAGGTGAATTGGACGAAGGAACAAGCTCGGCAACCAAGTCCCGACAGTGAAGCATCGTGGAGACCATTTCGAATGCCGGAAGGGTTAAGACGCGACTATATCCGACCATCGCGATACTCGAGCGAGCCGTATGCGATTCCTTTCCCCTTCCTTGCATCTCTTTTCCACCTTGAGTGTTCCCTTCCTCTGTCGTTATCCTGTCCATTGAGTCTTGTGCATGGCCTCGCGGATGACGATGTACCTTGGCAGGAAGCAGTACAGCTTTTGCGTACGGATACATCTGATGGTTGTTTAATGCTGGTTGGCGGGGAAGGACATCGATTGAGTGGAAAATCCGGTCTGGTTGCCATTGAGGAGGCGGTGGTGCGAGTGATGACTACTACACAACTGGAACATCAAGACTAGGTAGTTTCGCTGCAGCACGAGACAATCTGCTTATGTCTCTTGGATATTGAGATTAATAAGTGCTGTCAAGTCTACGAGGCCTTTGATTTCCAGTTATCAGCTCACAATTTGATGAACTCGGAGACGTGTTGCGAATGATGATGCGATTCTTGTACCTTCCCCTGATACAACTTCGGTAATCGTTGCAGCTTGATGCACCGCAGATGAGTTTGCAACTTTGGTTGGAACTTCACAAGGGCTTCACTCAACGTATCTAAATCACTTGGGCCGATCTCCGAATTTCCGCTAAGCAGTAGTTCTTCAAGAGTGGCATTTCCAGTGGCGTATTGTACGCCATCAACTACCTCTAATAGAGGTAGGCCGAGTTGTACAATGGCTGTCGCGCGGTCAATCTTCTTCTTGGCTTTCTTGGCCTGATCCATCTATGAAGTGATGATAGTTAGCGCATAGAATTACGACACTAGCAATTCTCTTTATACCTGCGCATGGATCCGGCTTTCAGCTGCGTCAAGTTCCGCCAAAAGTTCTGGTGGTGCTGCGTACTTTGTCAGTCCGTCCACTAGTAACTTTGCCCTAGTGAAATAGCACCAAGATAAGTGCACATTGCTCAATGTATTATAGTGACAACACTCACCCACGTCCGGTGATCTTGTTGTTGGCAAGAGATAGTGTCTTAAGTGTTGTGTTAAACGGCAGTGCGTGAGCAAAAGCACGTGCACCCGCATCACCAACCGAGTTTTGAAACAAATTAAGTGCTTCAAGTGTTTTGTTGTGGTGCACTGCTCGTGCGAGTGCTACAGCTCCTCGCGAAGTGATTCCGTTCGCGCGCAATGACAGGAAAATCAGCGCAGAACTCTCATTCAGTAATTGGGCAAACATCTCAGTCGCGTCCTCCATTCCTCCAGCTTGTAGTTCTTGTTCCATACTGAGTTCATGCTTCTGATCTTCACTCAGTTCTTTCTCCTGTTGCGAATGATCGCTTGTGTGTGGTATTGTATGATGAATTTTGCTGGTAGCACTAGCTGACGAAGCTCTAGTGGTGGGTTGTGAAGCTTCAGAAGGTAGAAACGAACTCCCATCCAACATTTTCGTCTCTGTTGTGGTGCTTATGTTTGTTTCTTCAGCAGAGGCAACGGAGTTCCACTCGAGCTGAAGAGCAGTCACATGCGTCTTCGGTATCGTTGAGCACAGCAATTGTAGCTGTTCCTTGTTCAATCCAACATTAAAGAGACTGGGGGTGTATGAAACCATATATGAGTACGGCCTCCACGGCCAATTCATGTGCACAAGTGTGTGACGTACCAGACTGAACGAACTTTTGTTGTGAACGGGAGTGCGTAGCACATTGCGCGACAGTTCCCGTCGTCGAGCTGCCAGTGCTTGATTGAAATCTGTTCAATTTCACTCAAATCGTAGATGTTGGTACTTGTGGAAGTTTCGCTGGATGTAGAGCCTTGGCGTTCCTCCTCGTCTGGGTGTAGTGGAAGCAGTTGTGGATGGGGAATCAAGTTCCGCAGAGCGCAATATGCGAGTAGATCCCGTCGAAAGAGATGAACGGGTTGCAATGCTACGATTGCTTTTGACACTGCATCATCGTCAAGAGGAACTTGGCGCTGAGCATTAGACTCAGCAGACCATACACCTCGAGGTAACGCAGTTAGATGAGTTACCATTCTGCAATTGATGACCCAACACCTCGCAAAACGGAGACTGACCAGGATAACCATGACTATTTGAAGAGCAGAAGGCGTTTTCGATGGTGCTGATGCATCCAAGCCATCACGCTTGACGCTTTTTAGACGAAGGGCATCTTGTGATGTCTAGTTGCGCTGCTGCAAAGGCATCGGGCAACACTGGTCCACGCAATAGATATTTATTTCGTCAAAAATGTACGTCTTCTCCGGACGTTATTGATTTTGTATTGTGCCACGTTTCACACCACTCTAAGGTGTGGCGTTATGCGCATGGGCACATGTCTTGCACTTCTTGGAGAAGGCCTTAGGCACAAATTCTTGGCATCGACAAGACCTGCACGGTCCTTCTGCAGCAGCTGCTGCAGTTGAGCGTCTTTGAGAGCCCCCTGAAGCTTCAAATTGGGCAATTCCATCCATGGCCTGGTCAATGGCATCGTACAGGCATTGAGCAGCGCGTGGATGTGGAACCGCTCCACTCAAAATTTCCTCAGGTGTAAGTTTCTGGCCATAAAAGTTGCTGTTCATCTCTGTCCGCGCAGTGATAACAGCTCCATGCAGCGAAATTCCAGCAAAGAGTCCACGACTGTGAGAATAGCTGTAGTTAGCGTTGAAGCCACCTCGGCTAGCAGCAGCCTGTGCCAATGCGTCTCGTCCGTAAGGTCCAACAGCCACACTCAGCCCACCACCAACATTCACCTGCGTTCTGTGGAACACCTTAACAGCATTTTTGGATCCCATGATAATCATGAACTCAATGAGTTCACCGCCGCCCTCAAGGCCACCACCAATACCCGCCGTGCCGATAGCGGATGGTGCAGACCAAGAGCCGTCATCCAATTTGGCAATCACAATACCCGTGCCCATCTTGGCTGTGATAAGTAGTCCAGCTTTGATTACCGTAAGGAAGGCAATGCCTTGCGCTCGCTTGAGGAAGTTGACGGGAATGTAACGATCACTGTCTGCACCAAAGTCTGGTCGGAAGAAGTTGCCTAGAATATCTGCTGCTGATCGACACGCACTCTCCAGTGATCGACTATACGGCAGATGCAGTCGTGTCTTGGCTTCGTGTGGGTTTTCCTTGTGACAGTTCGCGTACTGCGTGTTTAGTCCATCCTGGAAATACTGTAAAATTGGCGCGCAGATCGTGCAGACTCGCTGTGGGTGTGCAGGATCATACTTCTTCATACTCTCACTCGCCACTTGGTCCGGTGAGATCAACATCCTTGCCGGGGAGCAGGAGTGACACACACTCGCTCCACATTTCCTGCAATGGTGTCTCCGTCGCTTGATATCGAACATCTCACTACAAATGGCACACTTGGGGTTGTCAGTACACCGATTCATCGTGAGTCTTGATGCAGGTCCTGTCGACGCTGCAGGGGCCACTTCTCCGCTTGTATTACTCGACGTATCACTCTCAATACTGTCTCGTCGAATCAATTCCGATGCAGAATACGGTCTTCTGTCCCCTGACGGCCTCATCTGAGCCAGCGGGTTCGTCACACCTGAACTGGACACGGGTCGTCGAGCATGAGAGCTTCTACTTGCACTGGTACCTTCTACAGTAGACCCAGCGCTTTTGCTCCTCACATGAACCTTGACCAGCTTCTTCCTCTTCTTGTCGTCTGGAATGAGTCTAGCCAATTGTGGCAGCATGTGTTCCAGCATCAATTGTCCACCAAAGTACGTGCCCAATCTCTCATAAAAGACACGAGCACGTAGTTCTCCTTGTCCATATTGCTTGCAGTCGGCTTTAAAGGCGGAAACCACCTCATCATGGTCCTTATTAGCCCCTCGAACAGCCGCCAACATTCTCTTGTAGATAGCAGCAGCTTCTTCCCCTGCTGCAGCCGATGGTACTTCTATCTTCTCTTTCTCTTTATCCTTAAGTTTCTCTTTATCTTTCTTCTTCTTCTTCTTTGTCCGGTCTTTAGGGAGATTACGACGAGTGATACCGGAGCTGGAGCTGCCCACAGCGCGAGTTGTTAACACAGAAGAGCCGGGGAAACGAAAGCCACAGTGTGAGCAGAAGCGCATGTCTGGGGAGGCACCAGCGCGGCAGGAAGGGCACGACGCCATTGCCCTAATTCGACCGTTATTGATTATGAGCCGATCGCCAGTTCGAAATGGATTTCAACCAATCAGAAAGCTTATTGAGACTACATTTTAGCGAATGAAACTATGCGTCGTTTCGCGACAGATGGCTACATTTTTGAAAGGATCATTTTACGATGAGACTCTTGTGGACACTGGTGTTCTTCATTGTGTTGTATGATGTGGAGGCAGTGGAGACTACGTTTGATTTGCAGTTTGTGTATGAAGATGTGAAATCGTCGCTGGTGACTGTGGGTGGACCTCATGTCCGTTGGAATACACAATCTGTCATTTCTGGCTTTGGCATGGAGAAAGGAGCGAGACTGGAACTGCAGGTGACAGATCTGCATGTTATTGCAGGCAACAACTCGACACTTGCATCAACAGTTCCTGTGGTGTTCACACTGTATGATAATGATCAATGGCGTGCGTACGCAGTGATCAAGCTACACGAGGTGCACATACGAAGCGATTACGTCTTGTGCCATTTTCCTGCAGCAATGCGCTATTCTGTCCCACCTCCTGATCCGACGGAGGAAATACCCTGGACAATGTTCTTTGATATTCAAAAGTCGAGTCGGTATACATTGCAGGCGCAAGTTTGTGGGGATGCCTCGGTGAACGTCACGGTACGAGAAAGTCAAATTGTTTAAAGATTGTTCTGACATTGTGCTGTTTTGTTCTGAGCTAGGGGCGAGCGAATATGGTGAATCTGGGTTACGATGGCACGTTGTCAGAGCATTTGGGTGTACAGGAGCTTGGGCTTCGCCCACTATACAAAGGTGCGATAGATAGTAGTCAACTTTTCTGTATTATTCAAGATGTTTGACTCAAGTTCCTACAGTTCTGTTCCTTGTGTACATTGCTGTGATGGGACTGTGGATGCTAAAGTGCTACATCTGGCGCCACAACATCTCGGTGGGGGAGCTTGTAGCGTGTTGTGAATTGTGATATTCTTACACTCCTGTACATGCCACAGAAACTTTGTTACGTGTTTCAAGCAGTTTTACAAGCCAAAGCGCTGTCGATTGCATTGAAAATCGCATTTTACCGTGAACGAAGTTTACATGGTGAAGTATATGCCTTTCTCGACTTCTCGCAAGATCTAGGTGAAAGTGTCACCGGTGCGGCGCTGCTCGGGGTATCTGTTCTAGGTTCACTAGGCTGGTCAATTACTCGAGCCCGTTTATCGCGTCGAGAGACCTTGTCGTTGCTTCTCATATCGGCTATTTACCTGGTAGTAACAGTTAGCAAGGCTCTGTGTCGCCCTACGGACACCCAGCAGTGTCGTGGGTTTTTGTTGTCGGAGTACACCTTGCAGTCCATGATGATGTTAGGCGTCATTGTAGCGCTAAACTTCACCATCGCGCAACTGAAGAATACTGTTAATTATGAGCGATGGAACTGCTTTGTGACACCACTGACTTACATGAAACTCGATCAATTCCAGTGAGTACAGTATGCACTGAGGTGTCATGGCTTTGAGCTGACATTCTGTGCTTTGTAGGCGATTTCGTTTTGTCTTTCTTGGCTACTTGCTGATGCCCACCGTTCTGCTGCTTCTGAATGTAAGACAATTGTTAATACGCATGAGAATCTCCCTTCTGACTTTCTTGTTTACTTTGATCAGCTCGTTGTGGTCACTCCACCAGGCTACTGGCGTTACGCGTGGGTAAATACTTTTCTCACTGAGGTCACAACACTGGTCATTATAATCAACGTTGGTCTTGTTGTCCGTCCTGTTGACCGCTACATTTACTCACGGGTAAGGCACGCAAACTACTTCGTTGGGACTGGTTTATCACATGGATTATTACTCTGAACCGATCTATCTTTTTGGGTATTATACTGTAGATCGCAAGAAACACGTCACCTGACGCCAACAATCATGACAGTACAGATCTCATTGAACCACACTCGGAACCACCTCAGGCTCCAGCGAACCCAACCGCCAACACTTCTGAAATCGAGAATCCAAATGCCACCATCAACAGCATGATGAATGGCTTGACAAGATAACTACATGTACTGAGATCTGTCGTGTTTCTGTTGTTGTGAACTCAGCACACGTGAACGATCAAGCATGACACAAATCGCGTTGTTTACTAGCGTGTTGAGTATTCTGGCTACGCTATTGATGTCTATCTTATACAGTAACCTATGGATGCAGTGCATTGTAGAGGAACTCTACAGCTTGCGTGTACGTGGTGGCTTCGCGCTGGTCATAGTGCTCTCCTTCAACGCGAAGTAACTTCGACGGGCCAGCGTATTTACCAGCAAGTTCTTCACTTTGCTCCTTCGGCACGTATCTATCATTGTTCGCAGCGACAAAAAGTGCAGGGGCATAACAAAGCTCCACGAAGTCCACAGGGCGTAGCAGCTCAATATCCACTTCAGTGCGCTTCCTGACACTCTTGTTGATGGCAGCCATAACCACTTTCATGACTGCCTTGGGCACAGGGAAGCCTTCCTGCTGCATTTCACGCACCAGTCCCTCATTCACCTCCTTCATAGACGCGTAACCACTGTCCAACACAACAGCTCGAATAGGCTTCAACGCTTTAGCTGACTGTCCGGTACGAAGCTCATAAGGCAACGTCTGGAGCTTCGCCTGCATCTTCTTGTCCGCCGCTCCTGCTGCACGAATCGCTAAGTTCGTTATCGCTGGGAACGCCCCCATACTGTGTGCATAGAGACAGATATCCGCGACAGATGCATCCTTCTCAATGCTCTGCAAGACAGCAAGCAAGTCCAAGGATTCATTCCAGCCCATGGTCACATAAATGCCGTCCGACAGCCCCGACCCACAGCAGTCGAATGCCAGCACCGAAAACCCACGCTTCAGTGCTGCATCCCGCACACGCAAAGCGTCCAGCCTCGAGCCGATATTGGAGTGCAGATAGATCAAGCAGGGCGTCACAGCGGGTGTATTGCTACCCTGTGCGAAGAGCTGCCAATGCGAACAACGGACACGCAGGCCACGTTCATTGTGCACGTCAAAGTCTTTGCGTCTGGCTTGTGTCACGTCGTCCTGCGTCGGGTCCACTGAGAGTTCTGCCACCTGGAAACGCTCGGGTCCGAGCTCGTGTATGTCGTAGAGCTTGCGCTTGGGGCGGATAACCAGCTGCACCACGTCACGATAGCCTTTGCCCAGGAGCTGCTTGACGCTGGCGTCGCCAGTGCCGCCGAGGCGCTTGAGTTCTGCCTCCAGTTCGCCCTCGGCGAAGATCTCCATCTCGCTCGACACGCCGTTGCCCATAGTCAAGTCTCAAGTCTTGGTCGAAACCCAAATGCCAGACGCTGATTAAGACTGCGATGGGAGCTTGATGTTGAGCTCAACATTGAGCTGACTAAAGTGGGACTGATCAGATGCTAGGCAGTTTACAGGAGTCTGAATGATGATTGGATGAAAATAGATATGACGGACGAATAGAAACGCACATAAACAACTGAACTATGACTATGTTGAATTGGTTACGTGAATAGCTAGACTGGGCCTCTCGATGAAAGTGCAATCCCGTGATTTCGAGCTACTTCACTTTCCCACTACCGTACAGAGCTAAAAAATAGATACTTCTTCATCACTCTTCCATCATTGATACTATCTCGATCAGTGACAGTGGTGCTGCAGGGAGAAGTCGTACATGACATCCACAAAGTAGTCAGCGGTCGAGTCATCGCTGTCATAGAGATCCATAAATCGAATGTGCCGTGCTGGAGATGCCTCTGAACCAGAACTGCAAGCATAGTCATCCACGAAGTCGTACTCCATCATCAACGCACGATCTTCGATATCAGGGGAACTGCAATTCGTTGAAGACTCGTCTCCATCATCTACTGTCATCTTTGAATCAGCACTGCGTTGACGCTCGAGACGTCGCGCTTCAGCCTCCTCTAATTCCTCTTCGATCTCTCCCCGGTAGTATTGACGCAACTCGTGAAGCGAATCAAATGGAATAGTCCCTAGATAGGATTTGTCCATTGCGAGCCGAATCAACGTATCACAGACACATTCATCACGGTTGAGCAGTCCTGACCTGTAGGGAGCCGTAAGTTCCTGCAACGTCTCGTGTGATACTTTAAACATCTCGTACACGTCAAGTGCGTCGTCACACGCCATAATGCGAGGTTGGTTGAGCTTAAGTAGTGCAAGCCCCACTCGTAGCAGTACGTGGCTGCCCTCACAAAAGAAAACATCCCAAATCCGCATCACAGGCTCGAAAGGCAGGGTATTCAGGAAGAGACAGAGGAACCATTTGAGGGTGAACGGTTCAAAGTCCACACCCAGTGTTTCCAAATGATTCGCCAGTGCAGGTAGCTTTTGCGCCACCAGGTCGGAGAAGACGCGCTGATCAGCACGACTACCCGACATCGTTCGAGTATGATACTGTGGAGTCAGTTCTTCCACAATAGCAGCGAGTACCCAAAAGGCCTCTTCCTCTCCCATATTCTGCAGCAGCACTGCAGCGAGAAAGTTCATGCTCTGACAGTATCCCACCGCTGGATTACGCAATGAATAAGCCTGCAAAACGCGTCGTAGCTCTCCAAAGTTGTCGCCATCTCCCGACAGCTCCTGAGATTGACGCATTGAGTTACGTAGTGCAAGTGGGAACGTCCTGGGCAAGTCCTTCTCAATGTCCATCTCCGCACACTTGCTCAATGTGTGCAGTCGATGCAATAGGGCCGGATACGACTCCTTGGCTTCACGTCGTAGCTCTGCTGCGCCGCTGCACATCCACCAAACCTGTCCACGTAATTGAGGCGGCACTCCCGCCTTCAACAAGGTGTCAAACTGACGTGAGTGCAGCATCAGCTCCGCTGCAGTAGCGAACGTGGAGAGAGCCATCTTGACTGTCTTGCCAGCAGTTTTAGACGGCGATTTCTTGTTCTCCTGCGAGTCCTTCTGCTGTTCCGTGAAGCGTTTCTGATTCTCTTTCCACTTCTGACACACGCGGTCCTGCGTCCAGTCGCGGGTGGAGAAGCGCTCGCTCCATTTGTGTAGTCGGTATCTATAGAGATCTTCAGCTGCGTCGAGCTCGCTCTCAGTCTGCTGCTGTATGTCTACGACACATTGCAACACTTGACGTTCACAACGACACGCCAACTCTAGGCGACTGTCGAGCGCTACGTCCTCCTGCTCCTTCAACGCCGCAGTAGTCAGTCGGAAGCGCTTCTTGGGGCGGAAACACGCCAGATGACGCCCATGCACGCGTGCAGACGAAGCGCCGTCCATCGTAGCCTCCTTCCGTGCCATCTTCGTCGGTTTATTCTGAGTCTGAACGGGCTTTCTGAGAGAAAGTGATGACGCGATGTGATTGGAAGATAATCCACGGTGAAACGGTTTGGCGACTCTCTGTTAAATACGATGAGTTCCAATTAAGTACGAGCAATTCCATCGAGAATCGATCAGTACTTGACTTGCTGCAATATGATGAGACTATCGACACTGGCGCTGAAGGTTTCTCGGCCGCTCACGCGCGCTCTACACGCTTCGACACCCTCGCCCTTCCTCGTGCGCTCACTGGATGATGTCCGTCAGAAGCAGCGCATCGTCACGAGCGAGAATGGCGCTCTCGAAACGCGGTAAGATACAGCACGAGATTCTATTGGTCGAAAAGACTGACCATCACTCTTGTTGAAGTCGTTATCTAGTGCGCAATGATGAATGTGGCTTCTCGATCCAGCAGGAGATACTGAAGAAGGGTCCGGCTGTGCGTATCGAGTTCCAGAATCACGTGTATGCTCTGTTAATCACTAGCGGCAACGGCCGAGTCCGGCTGCTCGATGTGGGTGAAGGCCCTGGGCAGTTCCAGGACGTGAAGGAAGGCTCCCTCGTGGCGCTTAACGCTGCTGAAGCTATCGAGATCGAGGCCAAGACGGACGAGCTGCACGCCGTGAGCGTCATGAACCCGCCACTCTTTGGCATCGAGAAGAGGAACGACACGACAGGCGTGTTCCCGGCTGTGGACTCGGATGGAGAGGCGCTCGAGAGCTTCGATCTCTCCAAGGTGGACCAGCTCTTCTCTGCCCCTGAGTCACTCAAGGGAGGCAGTGCCCCCATGAAGGACGACCCGCTGTTTTAAACAGTAAGAGATGCAGAATCAAATGTCTTGAACTTGACACTTATGAGGACAATACAGGTGCTGGAGGTGTCCAATGGGTACGTGTTGAGATTGGTGATGGTTTTTACTTTGGTACAGGTTGGCTGGCGAGTAAGGATTGTCGGCGTTTTGCCACTTGTTGTGAGGCAGCTTCGAGATTGGCTAGAGTTTGCTGGCTGTCGACGCCTTGACGAAGTAACATCGCAATTGGTTTGAACCCACGACTGACAGCAGACTGAAGAGCTGTTTGACCTGTGAACTGAGGACAGAACAACGTGAGGTTGATGGAATGTAGATAAAGTAGCACGTACGTTGCGGAGGAGTGGATTGGCACCTGCGAGGAGCAGGTCCTGCACGATATCTCGGCGGTTGATCTCGACGGCGAGATGCAGCGGCGTTGTACCGTTGATCTATGGACATGCTTTATTATTGGTGGTCACTCATATTCAAAATTTGCCCTACTGTTCGAGCGTTGACATCGGCGCTGGTGAAGAGCAAATGCTTCAGGAGCTTAGCGTGTCCGTTTTGCACAGCAACATGCACGCTTGTCTGCTGCCAGAGCTATCATCGCTATGTGAGGCTTTCCAGTCATCTGCAACTTGCTCTACATACCCCATGGGGAGCGTTCACTTGCGTTATTCCAGCTTTGGTCACGAGTATCTTCTGGGCTGCTACAATGTCGCCATTATAAATGGCATCCCAGAGGGGCAGGCGCTTGCCTCCTTCCGGCCAAGACATTCCCGATAAAGATACGAAGCTTCAAGCGTCGCTTTACATACGACCCTCAATCACAAGCGGATTGTTACAGACATCGACACCATGAACGAGTCCGCGTCCAAGTCGAGCCTCACTTCGCCAAGCGGAAAACCTTCGACAGCCAATAGCACGGGGTCTCCCAATGGGCGCAAGACCCGCACGGTCCTCGTTGCTAGGACCATCACTGATGAGCCAGCCGAGGTGATGCCTGCTGCAACTGGTCACAACAGCGCCGTGTCGATGGTCGTGAACCAACACCATTCTCGTGATGCTCGATCAGGAAAATTGGCATCGTATGCAGCACTGGGTGGGGCAGAAGATGTCGAGCGCTTCGACAAGTTCTTAGCGGAGCAACGTGGCCAACCTAGTGCCTCGGAGCTTCGAGCAGCAGCAACGTCCCCGCACCACATGGCAGCGTCGATGAAACGGAGGACAATGAGCCGTATTCAACTGGAAGGGATTGACGGGAAGCTAAGTAATGCTGAACCCGCAGGAGATGCTGTCACTCGAAAACTAATGCAGCAAGAGCTCGAAAATGATGCTCGAAAGCGTCGAGAGGAAGCGGTGGCACATCGGAAGTGGCTGAATTCACTACCCATTCACGAACGAGTCGCTCAGCAGCGCCAGCGCAATGCACTGCGTAAGTGGAGACAGATGAGTCGTGACTGGGAAACGTTCAAGGCACGAGCAGCACGAAAGCTTGGGAAAACACCACAGGAACTTGTGATGAGCCGAGCATCTACATATCGTGAGCAGCGTGAGATGTACGACACGTTGCAAAAGGCTCGGCCGCTAAATGATAAGGTTGGCGAGGACATCTGGCTTGTGAGCTTACGAGATGAGGGTACACGATACGTTCCTGTTGGCAACATCTTCAGTGGCCTATTTTGTCCTATTCGCGAAAGCACGAAAATTGGTCCAAGAGTGCGGCGACCACTGGATTATTACAATAGTAAAGAAAGTCATCCGCACGAAATCTCACGACCAATGTCCAAGCTCGAGAAGAGGTCTCTAAATCTGTTGGAACGCAAAAAGTGGCGCCTCCGAAGGCAACTTGAGATACTTCAACCCCATGAGGTGGATCGCAGCGCCACTACCCACCTATCAGTTAAAACAAGTGATTTGTTTGCCTGGGCGTCAGGTGGCACCAATGAGTCTAACGTCGACGGTGATAATGAATTATCCGTTCAAGCGTATTCTGCTGGTATAGACGAAGTCTCGCGGGGTCAAAGGCAACGTTCGTACGCTAGCCCAAGCTCGCCCATGTCTGTGGTCAAGGAAGGCAGCCCATTTAGCGGTCCTAGTCTACAAATTGCCTACGTTACTGATGCCGACGAAGAGCCCATTTCAAATCCAGAGAGTAATGGAGCTTTGGTTGGTAAAAGGCCAGAAACATGCCTTCCACCATTACGCCTAAGCTTTTATACTACAGTAGATGAGCAAGTGCAACGCTCACTGTCGATAACCAACGACGGGAGTACAGTTGTTCACTACCAATGGTGGCGAGCTCCCTTCGAAGATGAAAACGCAGATCTGACGATACATTTGCGAGGAAACTACACTCGAAAAGAGAAACAGGAGTCAGAGCGATTTTGGACGACTTCAGTATCAAAACTGGGAGGCACGATACTACCACAAGAAACTCAGCAATTTGTGTTCACTTTTGAGTCGTCAAAAGCTGGTGTGTTTCTAGAAAAGTGGTTGCTAGATGCAGACCCTCAACCTAGAATTTGTTTGGGGACGACCCGTGTTGGTACAGACATGGACTCTGTCGGGCTACCGGTAGAAGTGCGTTTGAGTTGCGTTGCTGAGGATAACTTTGTTGGTAGAAACAAACGCAAATTGCAACTTGCACGCGTGGAGCAGAAAGAAGGTCGCTTTTTCGTGGCTAACCTTGTTGATGAAATATTGGATGGAGTGAAACCACCGGAACCTAAGGTGTTTAATGAATTATCGCCGCGTGAAGACGTTACCAAGTTCTACGAGAAGAACGACTGTAACGAGTTCAGTGATGTTTACTTCAGCTCAGATCTGGTGCGTGACTGCCGCACGCTTTATGAACGTGCTCAAGGAATACTAAGGGCTCTCTCGCCTGTAAAAGATCTGGTTATCGAAGAGGAAAATCTCAACGAAAACGATGCTTTGGACAGTGGTGGTGCTGAAGGCGTTGAGAAACCCAACGAAGTAGTTTCTACAGAGCAGAGTGGTAGCACTGACGGTCTCAGTACCGATACTAAAGTGCAACAAGAAACAACAAAAAGTGCTCCGCTCCCGGCGTACCTAGTTGAGGAATGGGATTGGCGTTTGGAAACACTTTGCGAACTTTGCAAGATGGCCGATGAAGCGCAGAATTTGCACATAGGTCAATTGACTGAACAATTGAAGAAGGAAACCGAAGAAGTAGAGGAGGAGGAAGAAAACGAAGACGACGATGAAGATGAAATTGACGACGCAGAAGAGGATGATGATGAGGAAGGTGTGAGAAATGAAGGTTCCAGTGCAGATAAAAGTCCGCGCATAAGTCCTCGCGAACAGCGTAAGATCGAAAGATTGGCTCGTCGTAAAGCAATAGAAGACGAGATAGGTGCTTTACAATCAAAGCTCCAGGAAACATTTGACATGATGCGCTTTTCAGGCTACACCGCTCCCTACAATAGTACACGACTACAGGAACGAATGCACGAAAGAATTGGAAACTTGTGCAGCGAAACATCGGTTGTCTGCGAAATCGCGAATATGGTGAATGCTGGTAGCAACTTATCGATTTTACAAGCAGCTAAAGTGGACGGTGTCGGGAAATTGCTTATGTGCGCTATTGATGAGGCAATTGGTGGTGACCAGGATCACCAGGCCTTGTTGGAACAGGAACGACGACGGATACAGAATATGTGGTTGGCCGACAAAGCTTCCTATTTGTCGATCAGTGAGTGGATAGCAAAGGATGTAGCTTTAACAAACCTGCTACCACCTATGACCTCAACTACTAAGCCTCAGCCCGACCGACATCCCGCCTACAGCTCAAGATATTGATCATTTTGACAATTCTGGGGTGATATTGATGCAGATAGACTTGGATCTGGCTCCATGGTTTTCCTTGAAAAAGTGGAAACAAAGGAAGCTGTAGATGGGCCTCCTAAATTGGAGCTGGCTTGGCGTTTTTCCCGAGCATTGAACCAACACGCTACTTATGTTCCCGCGAAGGTTGTTCAAGCAGCAGAATCGCTAGACAAAGTATTGAGTGCCCTGTCGACTACCATGCCAGCTGTTCATACAGTCCTGCTTGTAAGTGAATTAAGCCAACCACCTCTGACGAGGCAGATGCTAAAACTGCTTCGTAGCGCCGCTCAAGATGAGCTGAAGGTTAAAGCACTTGCTACGAATCAAGCAGTTGGAGAACTAGAGGAAAGCAAATCTCAAGGTGGTGAGGAGAAAAATGATGAAACAGAAGCAGAAACAATGAACACCATACTACAGAGGTTATCTTTGCAGCTTTCGTTCCGGGATGTTGCTCCAGTTGTGCAGCGCGCAATCCAAAAAGAGGTTATGTTTTGCTGTGATGTTGAGGAAGTGCAAGCCCAGATTGATTTCAGCCGAAAGAGCTCTTGTTAAATTCGTCTGTATCTTTTGATCAAATTGAGAATACTGCTACGAGTGAGAAAGTTGAAGTTGATGGAAGCCTGCACAGAGAAAGAGTGTCTCCAAGAATCTTGCTCCTTGAACATCTTGACAATGCTGGCATTCTTACCCTGCATGCTATTCGACAACGTGAATTGGCAGCTTCTAAACCAGCTACACCAGCACCACCTGAAATGCATAAGCCTGCAGCGAGCGGAAAGAAATCATCAGTTGCTGTTCCTGGTAAAGGAAAGTCTGGCACACAAGCGGCACCTTCAGCTCCTACATCGGCACCCATAGCAGACACTCCGCCTCCTTCAATCGACCTGACGAAACTCGATTTTGTTGGAAATGATTTCAGAGAGCAAGGTTTTATGACACTACGGAACACGTTTACGCGGATGACTAGTGCTTGTGTTTTGGATGGAATTCCGTCTCCGTCGCACGAGAGTGTTTTTTCATTTACTCCCAAGACAGACGACCACCGTTTACCACCTCCAATATTTGCTGGACCAACACTTTCAAAGGAACTGGAGTCATGGTCTCAATCACTACAGCCAGCACTGCTTTACAGTGCTCAACCTCGTGTCCTTACTGCTGTTGTTGGTGGTAAGTGTTTGGAATCTAAACTTCGACTGATTGACGGGCTGCTCGAGTATGTTCGTGAAATCTACTTTGTCGGTGAAGTGGCGATGAGCTTGTACAGAGTTCTGCATACGAAGCAAGCACGTAACTCCGTCATACACAGTCGTGTTGGCATGACACACGGAGGAGATGATGCGGAGCTGTATGAAGATGCGGATCTCACTAATGTGACTGGAAATGCAAGTGAGGGTACTTTGGAAGGAGAGCAGAACGAGCCTGTTAACGAGAAGGAGATTGGTGACTTTCCAGGAGGTAGAGCTCATTTCATGGGCATGTGGGATCTCCTTGTACCTGCAGTAGAAAAACTTCAACAGAAGGCAAGTCGGAAATGCGTTCATCTTCTGTTACCAATTGATTTAATTGTGGGAGAGACCCCACTAGAAGAACAGGATCTTACGGCTACTACCGTCGACGATGATGACGAAGACGAAGATGAAGATGAAGTAGATGAAGAAGCCGATGAAGATAGTGGGAAGGGAAATCGAAAGCAAAAAACATCAGAGATGGAGAGCGCTCAACAAAAACTACTAGTAGAACCTAATCATGCGGATGTTTTCAAGCAACTTCCCCAAGGTGTGTACGAAGGCGAACGAGCGCATGTAGTTGTCAGTCCAGTATCTCCCACAAAATCATCGTTGCCTGTCGCTGGCTGGCGAACATTCAAAGAAGT
Source organism: Phytophthora palmivora (assembly GCA_008079305.1). NCBI lineage: Eukaryota > Oomycota > Peronosporomycetes > Peronosporales > Peronosporaceae > Phytophthora > Phytophthora palmivora. The sequence goes on along the minus strand of VOQZ01001016.1, from coordinate 6,196 downwards.
AACAGCCCAGTGTTTGCCTAACGCTCGTGTGATTGAGGGAAAGCGTAGCATCTTGGCTTCATTGTGGCGTGATGATGCAGATGAAGAAACTGAAGACGAATCGGCTTTCAAACCTTCTGCTGCAAGGTTTGAATACGACTGGACATTCCGAGTATTCGACATAGGTCCAATCTCCATGGATGCGCTCATTAAGCAGCTAAAGCAAGGAACTAGGTTAGAAGTCCAAGCCCCATCTACCGATGCTTCAGCACAGTTGAGGGGTCTCATTATAAGTGGTGTATGTGGTGCTGTTGAATTCCATGAGTTCTGCGCAGCAACCAAGCAGCTACTGCATGTCCTTCATGACTACAGCCCGTCAGACGTGTTCATTGCTGGTGGATCGACAGCAAGATGGTTACAACAGATGGAGACCGAGCAGCTCAATTACGTGGCTTCTGGAGAAGGAATGAGAAATTCAGATGCAAACACCAATGGCAGTATATCTGTTGCACCAACGAGCATGCGCAAAGTGGTGGATGATCGAGCAATGCGTAATGCCCACGTACTCAAGCAGATTGTCGCTGCCAAGCCCCATCCTATCCTTGCGAATTTGGTTTCCTCCGATTCGAGTTAGTTGGATTGCGACAAACAGCAAATGGATGCACCCGGCGTTCGTGGCTAAAGTGTTTCGTTATTTCCCAACGTAACACAAAGTTGAAGTCACGTAACATGCGTCTGATGGCGAATCTTTTACTTAAAAGCACGTGAGGTTTACATCAGACGATATCGTGGAGTGTACTAACATTATCTTGGGTGGGCCAACATGCTGTCGTCAGCCGATAAAACTAAAGTATGTTAATATAATAACAAGTGCGTTCATTGCCACCCAGCTGAATTGGAATATCCCATGACCATACATACCATCTGATGAAACGTGCAAGAAGGAAATCCATATTTGTTGGCCGGTGGCGATTTCAAAGTGGAATTGTCGACTATCCACACTTAATCATGGCAAAAACGCATGTGATATCAAGACTGACCAAGTGCTATTGCACGAGGAGAATTCTCAATGACATGTTGTCGAAATCATTTCCCAATTTTCTATTCCCGACTCAAGTGTCATATCCTACCCTGGCATTTTTGTTCCTTTCGTCCGTCAAGAATGGTGTCCATGAAGGTGATTACCAAGTTATTCATATTTGCTGTTGCATTATCAGACTTTACGGTTTCAGCCACTTCTGGAAAAGCCACCGAATGCCAAGTCATCGACAACACTGTAACTCCATCCCCGACAATTCCAAATGGGCGATCAGACGATAGAGACGAAAATTCCGCTGTAGATGGAAGTTCCGACACTAAGCACGCCAACGACGACAGCAATGGACCAGGAAACAACGTATCTGATAGCATCAGCGGAACCAACGGAGGAATCCACGCTAACGGTGGTGCCGACATTTCTGGCGGTGGCAACGTATCCGGGAGTGTGAGCGGCGGGGCGAATGGTGGTATTCACGGAGGAGTTGATGGCGGAGCCAACGGAGGAATCCACGCTAACGGTGGTGCCGACATTTCTGGCGGTGGCAACGTATCCGGGAGTGTGAGCGGCGGGGCGAATGGTGGTATTCACGGAGGAGTTGATGGCGGAGCCAACGGAGGAATCCACGCTAACGGTGGTGCCGACATTTCTGGCGGTGGCAACGTATCCGGGAGTGTGAGCGGCGGGGCGAATGGTGGTATTCACGGAGGAGTTGATGGCGGAGCCAACGGAGGAATCCACGCTAACGGTGGTGCCGACATTTCTGGCGGTGGCAACGTATCCGGGAGTGTGAGCGGCGGGGCGAATGGTGGTATTCACGGAGGAGTTGATGGCGGAGCCAACGGAGGAATCCACGCTAACGGTGGTGCCGACATTTCTGGCGGTGGCAACGTATCCGGGAGTGTGAGCGGCGGGGCGAATGGTGGTATTCACGGAGGAGTTGATGGCGGAGCCAACGGAGGAATCCACGGTGGTTTTGAGGGAAAAGGAAACGGATTAGCGGCCTTGACTTCTCAGATCTAACAAGTGAAACTACTCAGAATCGTCATTTGCGTAGCTTTTGAGCTCGTGTGAGAGTAGTTGTGCGTAGGTGCTCGTTGAATACTGTGTTGACTGTTTTCAGTGTATTTGATGCATGTATATTGCTCGATATATTGTATGGTTTCTTCGTCACACAATGTTCTTAGTAAGTTAGCGACCCGTGTGAGAGTAGTTGTGCGTAGGTGCTCGTTGAATACTGTGTTGACTGTTTTCAGTGTATTTGATGCATGTATATTGCTCGATATATTGTATGGTTTCTTCGTCACACAATGTTCTTAGTAAGTTAGCGACCCGTGTGAGAGTAGTTGTGCGTAGGTGCTCGTTGAATACTGTGTTGACTGTTTTCAGTGTATTTGATGCATGTATATTGCTCGATATATTGTATGGTTTCTTCGTCACACAATGTTCTTAGTAAGTTAGCGACCCGTGTGAGAGTAGTTGTGCGTAGGTGCTCGTTGAATACTGTGTTGACTGTTTTCAGTGTATTTGATGCATGTATATTGCTCGATATATTGTATGGTTTCTTCGTCACACAATGTTCTTAGTAAGTTAGCGACCCTCACATCTTGTTCCTTGCCATAGCGTGCTATGTCGTCATAAGGACTGCTGTTTGTGTCTTATGCCGCGCGAGTATAGCGTTATACTTTTTCGAGGCTATGACCAGATAAGACCGCGCGACTGGTATAGATCGCTATCCAGAGAGTGTATGGACATTCATATGTCTTGCCTCACTAAGATGGCGACACCAGGTATCATGCGCTGAAGCCGAGAGGTACCCCTAAAGTCAACCGAGCATAGGATTCTTATTGATACATGTTGCAGCTGGAGAATCCACAGCTACTATCCGCAGTGATGCAATGCTTCGAGGTCATTCACCAATTTTCACTCGTTCACTCGAGTCCCCGTTTCGTTCCTGTCAGTCGCTGTACCTGTCCGTCCCCTTCCCAACTCTTTGGTGAATACCCTCTCCAACAACTATAATGTTGTCCTGCAAGACTTTCCTCAAACTGTTCGCGGTAGCTATCGCTCTCTCCGATTTCACTGCTGATGCTGGGCGCGCTCATGTGTCCGACTGTGAGATGATTTACGACGCGGTTTCTCCAGCCCCAACCGTTCCAGTCACTCCATGCCCGAAGAGCAAACTTCCTTTGCTCGCACACCGGGAGCTCAAGACCTTGCCACGCCAAGTGAAGTCGAAGGCCAATCGGCTACTCAACAGGACGAACCCATTCACACGGGAAATGTCCAAAGTAATGGATATGGCCAAAGTGCTGATGCTGGCTTGATCAGTGGTGGCACCGTCCCCGAGCCATCGACCGACGTCGGCACCAAAAACAACGCGAACGGCGGAGAAAACATCCTTTCTCCTATGGACGGCATTAGTGGCAACACTGACGTCAATGTTGTTGATGGAGATATCAACGAAGGTAACGAGATTCCTGTTCCATCCAATGGTGTTGACGTGGCTGACAGCTTCAGTGACGGTGAAAATATCCCTGGACAAGCCGACGTCAGTAACAGAGTCAACGTTGTGGATGTGCCAGGCGGCGACAAAAACGGTGGAGAAGTACCTGATAACATCAATAGCGCAACAGGTAACACCAACCAGTGATGTCGAAACTCAACAATCAAAACCCGGATTACAGCCTCCACCTACCGAGGAGGGTGCTACACCATGTACAAACACGAACGGAACGGATGCACCGACGCCTGCGCCGACTGCGACGGAGGGCCAGACGGAAGAGACGCCTGCTCCTGAAGCCACGACGGCGACACCCGAGCAGCAGTCGACTCCGGCTCCGGAGGCTACGACCCCGACTGAGAACACGTACGGCACGGATGCACCGACACCTGCGCCGACTGCGACGGAGGGCCAGACGGAAGAGACGCCTGCTCCTGAAGCCACGACGGCGACACCCGAGCAGCAGTCGACTCCGGCTCCGGAGGCTACGACCCCGACTGAGAACACGTACGGCACGGATGCACCGACACCTGCGCCGACTGCGACGGAGGGTCAGACGGAAGAGACGCCTGCTCCTGAAGCCACGACGGCGACACCCGAGCAGCAGTCGACTCCGGCTCCGGAGGCTACGACCCCGACTGAGAACACGTACGGCACGGATGCACCGACACCTGCGCCGACTGCGACGGAGGGTCAGACGGAAGAGACGCCTGCTCCTGAAGCCACGACGGCGACACCCGAGCAGCAGTCGACTCCGGCTCCGGAGGCTACGACCCCGACTGAGAACACGTACGGCACGGATGCACCGACACCCTGCGCCGACTGCGACGGAGGGTCAGACGGAAGAGACGCCTGCTCCTGAAGCCACGACGGCGACACACCCGAGCAGCAGTCGACTCCGGCTCCGGAGGCTACGACCCCGACTGAGAAACACGTACGGCACGGATGCACCGACACCTGCGCCGACTGCGACGGAGGGCCAGACGGAAGAGACGCCTGCTCCTGAAGCCACGACGGCGACACCCGAGCAGCAGTCGACTCCGGCTCCGGAGGCTACGACCCCGACTGAGAACACGTACGGCACGGATGCACCGACACCTGCGCCGACTGCGACGGAGGGTCAGACGGAAGAGACGCCTGCTCCTGAAGCCACGACGGCGACACCCGAGCAGCAGTCGACTCCGGCTCCGGAGGCTACGACCCCGACTGAGAACACGTACGGCACGGATGCACCGACACCTGCGCCGACTGCGACGGAGGGTCAGACGGAAGAGACGCCTGCTCCTGAAGCCACGACGGCGACACCCGAGCAGCAGTCGACTCCGGCTCCGGAGGCTACGACCCCGACTGAGAACACGTACGGCACGGATGCACCGACACCTGCGCCGACTGCGACGGAGGGTCAGACGGAGAGACGCCTGCTCCTGAAGCCACGACGGCGACACCCGAGCAGCAGTCGACTCCGGCTCCGGAGGCTACGACCCCGACTGAGAACACGTACGGCACGGATGCACCGACACCTGCGCCGACTGCGACGGAGGGTCAGACGGAAGAGACGCCTGCTCCTGAAGCCACGACGGCGACACCCGAGCAGCAGTCGACTCCGGCCCGGAGGCTACGACCCCGACTGAGAACACGTACGGCACGGATGCACCGACACCTGCGCCGACTGCGACGGAGGGCCAGACGGAAGAGACGCCTGCTCCTGAAGCCACGACGGCGACACCCGAGCAGCAGTCGACTCCGGCTCCGGAGGCTACGACCCGACTGAGAACACGTACGGCACGGATGCACCGACACCTGCGCCGACTGCGACGGAGGGCCAGACGGAAGAGACGCTGCTCCTGAAGCCACGACGGCGACACCCGAGCAGCAGTCGACTCCGGCTCCGGAGGCTACGACCCCGACTGAGAACACGTACGGCACGGATGCACCGACACCTGCGCCGACTGCGACGGAGGGCCAGACGGAAGAGACGCCTGCTCCTGAAGCCACGACGGCGACACCCGAGCAGCAGTCGACTCCGGCTCCGGAGGCTACGACCCCGACTGAGAACACGTACGGCACGGATGCACCGACACCTGCGCCGACTGCGACGGAGGCCAGACGGAAGAGACGCCTGCTCCTGAAGCCACGACGGCGACACCCGAGCAGCAGTCGACTCCGGCTCCGGAGGCTACGACCCCGACTGAGAACACGTACGGCACGGATGCACCGACACCTGCGCCGACTGCGACGGAGGGCCAGACGGAAGAGACGCCTGCTCCGAAGCCACGACGGCGACACCCGAGCAGCAGTCGACTCCGGCTCCGGAGGCTACGACCCCGACTGAGAACACGTACGGCACGGATGCACCGACACCTGCGCCGACTGCGACGGAGGGCCAGACGGAAGAGACGCCTGCTCCTGAAGCCACGACGGCGACACCCGAGCAGCAGTCGACTCCGGCTCCGGAGGCTACGACCCCGACTGAGAACACGTACGGCACGGATGCACCGACACCTGCGCCGACTGCGACGGAGGGCCAGACGGAAGAGACGCCTGCTCCTGAAGCCACGACGGCGACACCCGAGCAGCAGTCGACTCCGGCTCCGGAGGCTACGACCCCGACTGAGAACACGTACGGCACGGATGCACCGACACCTGCGCCGACTGCGACGGAGGGCCAGACGGAAGAG